>JAOEGS010013224.1:2218-14807 GCA_025447755.1 Corythornis vintsioides | reverse complement strand
TAATGTTGCAAATCAACTTTGTTTTCTGTAATTTTTGGTCATAACATTAGATCAAGAAGTCAATCAAAGTACTTTTGTATTATTTCTGTTAGATGACATGAAAGATGTCATCTCATATATGTAGACAATCTCAGTTCTCATACCAAAGATTTATATGGAATGAAATGTGTCTGAAAAAAAAAAGAAAAATAGACTTTTCTCAGTGGAGTTTATAGTGTATGGAAGATACTAATAAAATATTTTGCAAAAAGGAAATGGAATTCTCTCTCCCACTAAGTAAATATTTCCATGGATAATGTTTGGAATGGGTTCTTTCTCTCCTAATTCCTCATTCATGTCCCCAAATCTAGGTTTTGAAGCAGTACTTTAATGAAGCATTTGTTGTTTATATACAATTGAGAAACAATACATAGCAATTCCTTGCCTTGGCTTTTGATATAACTCTGTATAATCAGTTTCTAATAAATACAGAGTTCTCTGGCCAGCTCCTATGGTTAGGAATCATCAAATCCAGTGGAACATATGGAAACAAGAGGATTGAAGTAGTGAGTCCTATAGCAAAACCTTCAGGGTCTAATTTCTCCAGTTCCATTTCTGTGTTACTTTTTAAATTTTTTTTTTTTAAGGTTTCTAGAGAAAATTTGTTGTGTCAGCCACCTGCAATATAAATTCAATAACTGTCCCATTAAAGTAAAACCTGATTTTGCTAGAAAAATGCAAAAGAGCCCCTAGAGCCATAAATCTGACTTCACACCTCAGCTTTCCTGTGATTCTGTGATATTTGTTCATCCGAAAATGGAAAGCTCTTTTCCCTAGAGGGTCATGGGCCTGCTTTCCCCTGAGCTAATAGGAATGCCTGATAGTTAAATATTTTTTGGGATAGTTTCTCCATTATTTTTGATGGATTACCTAATTTATTGCTTCATTAATAACTGATTTTGCTCTTTCCAACTCTTCTTGGAGAATACTCATTGCTGAACTGCCCCCTTGGTGTTCCAAACCATTTCTGCCTCTTTTCTCCTTGTGATTCTGAGTCCTTCTTCAGGTGCCTAAATGTAGTTCTAGTAAAGGACCAACACTTCTGTCAGTAAAACAGGCATACTATTCTCATTATCACTCTGATATGGCAGTTTTAGAAATATAATCTTTTTATTATTAAAGTGTAAGCGAACAAGAATTAATTATTTCTATTTAAAATTGGGAATTTGACCTCTGTTTATTTGACAGGAGCTGCTTTTATTTTCTGCTTTTGTTTATTTATTTTTTTTTCTTACCCAGCATCTGCTACCAGGCATTTATTACAGTAAACAGGTTATTCTAAGCAGAGATCATTATATGGGAAGGATGATATAATTTTGTTTCTCCCTCCACTGAAAACTCAATGAATTGTAATGAAAATAACCAAATTGCTTTCAGTGATGTAGAGGTTCTCACCCATGCAAACAAAATAAGCTTCATTCTGACTCATGCCAAGGCTCATCAGCAGATTGTAGTAGAAGCTGCTTTGGATACTGCAGGGAGGGATTTGCCTGCTGAGTGCAAGCAAGGAGGAGTGCATGATGTGCTTTGACCCCTAGGCTTCACTCTCAGTGAGTTAAATTCACTGCTGATAGCAAGGCAAAGGTATTTGAGGGAATGTTGGAGGATACTTGACATTCTCCTTAGCTCTCTAGGAGCTAACTTCACAAATGTTTACTACAATTTTTCCTATGCCACAGCAATGAAGTGGGGAAAAAAGATGGCAGCAGAAGTCTTCTATTGATTAAAATGTGATCTACACAATTTCTTCCCTAGGAATCAAGAGCACGAGACATAAAATATATATTGTGTATCCAAATTCAAGTGCTGCTCAGGGTGTATTTCAGTTATGCTTTTATTTTACTCCACTATCAACAGCTTTAATTGGCCCTGAGAAGTGAAGGACCAGCCACCAGTTTTGTAATAGCTCTGTTCAAATAACTGTGATTTACTGTCTTTCTGTATCTTATACTACCCATTCCTGGAATGTAGGAGGGATGCTACCAGACATCTGTAATGTTGGCTCTTGTAAGGCAGTATGGGCACCCTGTATAGAAGCTCTTCACTTATATACCTTCATATTCCTTGACTTGAGTGGGATCCTGGGACCCTGATAAAAGGAGCCTGGCAAGTAGAACATGATGAAGCCTCTTCCTTCAAACACCTTTCATTTCAGTTTCAGAGCAACAGAAGTGAGGAATTATAAAGATGTAACACAAATCCCTCTTTCCTTTAGCCTTGATAGATTCACATGACAACTGACTGCATTTGATCTCCACTTTCTGTGGAAGCAGCTGGGCTTTGAAACTACACTGTAACTTCCAACTCAGTTTTCATCATGAATAAGCAACTGTCACCAAATCCACCATTGAAAGCAAATTACCTGATTGTCATATCTTAGGGCCTTAAGTAAGTGAAAGATCCTGGGGAATATTCAGGCATGTCCTCATGTAGGCATCACTGAAGGTCTGTAGCTGCAAAATGCTTGGAACATCAGTTATGTATTAAAAAAATCTGAAATAAAATCAGGTTAAAGCAAATAAACCAGAAAAAGTTATGGGAGCTAACTACACAATTCTAACTGAAAGCTCTTAGTACTTCTGAAATAAAACTGAGTAAAATAAAAGCTACCATGGTTTGGGTAAGCAAAAGGGAGCTACAGGAAGAGCTACTACAAAATAGACCTTTTTCTAAATGCCTGAAGTTATTTTGAAAAATGTAGGAAACTCAAATACCTAAGTTTACACTAAGTTATATCCAAATAGAAACAACAAAAAGACACTGCAGTTGCCAGTCTTTATCATGCCACAAGTTGCAAGCTCTAATTAAGACATGGAGAAACCAACAGAGGTGGCTCAAGATTAAGGATGTAATCCATGTAGACAGGCTCATCTTTCCCTTCCTCTTTTCCATTCCTGCATTCTCACTGTGTCCCTTGTGACTGCAAGTTCTAATAGTTTCTGCTAGTAAATTCTTCAATGCTTGCCTTTTACACCTCTGGTATATGAACAGCTAAGCACATCTGTCAGTGTATTATAATATGAGAGGAAGTAGATTTAGAGCTGCTATATTTCATCCTAGCTCAATCAAAAAATGTTAAAACTACTAGAGAAATTTGAAGTTTCTGGCAATCGAGCCCTTCCATTTTGATCTTAACTTTTCCTTCATATAAAATAAAATAATAGAATGGGCTGTTCATAACAATATATATAAAAAAATCTGTATGTGTGACCTACAAAAAATAATTGATTACTGTTGATTAAAGCACTGGATCTACCTGACACAGAAAAGCAGGGGCCTGAACAAATTTATATATTCAATCTTCACCAGCCCAGGACCTAGAAAGCAAGAGGTTTTTACCTGAACTGGCTCAGACTGCCTGCAATGCAGCACAGTCTGCTGCTCCTGCACCATTTTGGTGATTACAACTTCTCCCCACTTCTTTCTCTCTTTCCCACTTCCTTCCCTGCCTTCCCTCATTTTATTTTTAAAGTATTAATAGGAAAATTTTCCCAGGAGAAACTGGTCAAAGTCCTTTTTCCAAACCACTGTAAGATCCCCCAGCCCCCCAATACTTTAAGGAAGGATTTTTATTTTGATGTGTTTTAGTTATCTTCATCTGACACTTGTACAGTACTCTGGAGTGATGCCTTTGTATGAGGAAAGAAAGGAAGAAGGAAATAAAAGGGAAAGGGAAAGAAAATAAATATACTGAGGAATAGGTTTCATTAATGCAGGTACTTTAATCATTCTTGGCACGTGAGACTTTACACTGAGAAAATGCTCAGTGTAATGCATCTTTTCATGTAGTAAGCAGCAAGTGAAGGATGAAGCCAGAGATAGATCTTCTTAACAAATAGCACAAATAGATTTCAAATGCTGCTGCCCATGAAGCTGCTGCATTGCCAAAGTGTATTAGCTGGGACAATTGTGAAGTGAAGCAGTCCACGTTTATTCTCCAAATCTCATCCCCTCTCAAAAGCTTTGATGGATATAAAGATTATGAGAGTGTTTTAGAAAACATAAGAAAGAACAAATTAGATGTAGGATATCTAATGAAAGGATTTGGAATAAATAGAAGAGGACAGTGAAAAGTAAGGGGATCATTGTCTTTCTGAGCTTAAGTTTTAAGAGAACCCGTATCAAAGTCAATATACAAAAAAAGATTTATAGTGTCTGGGCAATAGTAAGACTTCTGTGAAATCTGTATTTTCCTGGATTTGCAACTGAATAGTCCTGCAAAAATTACTTCTTTTCCATAAGTATTTTTCTTTAGCTGCCTAGACTTTAAATAGCAATTGCCTCTTTATATGTTTATATAACACCTTGCTCAATGTGGTCAACACAATTCTAGTACCAATATCCTACCCACAACATGGATTTGGTCCACTCAAAAAGAGTGACAAAGCACATAATTATTTCAAGTGATTTCCACACTTAATTTGTTGGGGTTTTTTTTAGATTTCTTTCAGAGTTTAGCATTTTTTTAATTGTTTTGCTGGTGCACTGCCTCTGTGGATGGAGCTGAATATTATATACATCTCATTAAAGGAGAAGTAGCAATATGAAAAAAAGTGAAATACATTTTAAAATTATGTACTTATTTATTTCCAGCTCCATTTGCATTTTCGAATTTGTGGTAAAAACCTAAATAAAAAACGTCTGTCAGTTTTTCCCTGCTTTAGTTTTAATTTTTGATATTTTTGAGCTCAGATACTTTCTCTAAGTTTCCTCTTTTCACAATGATCATATTCAGTGCCAAAGTCATTGCACTGGGAGCCGTATATCAGCAAAATAATAATCCCAGAGTTTGCCACAATTAAATATCTGTCTTCTGTGGATTTGTTTCACTCCATTCACAGATGTGATGGCCATCTGCACTGAGCTCTACATGTTGGCTTTGACAGAGTTGCCACTGTGTAAACATGACCAAAAAAGTATTTAGTACAAACTGTTTAAAACCTCTCTAGACTCTGAGTAATTCTTTGTTAAGACAGCCTTTAAAGCCTTACCAATGTGGCTTCAACTCACTTATTCTTGCTGGCTAGAAGTCCATTGGCTATGTCCTACCTGTACCAAATCCTCATCCTGATTTCTATGTAGTTAAGTATGTCTAGAAGATGTAGAATAAAATTCAGTGTTGTATAACAGAGGAGTAAGGCCTGGGCTTTGGCATTCAACAACTTACACAGACATGTTCACTAGCAGAACTAGCTCAAGAACTTCTGCTTGCATTTTGGCACCAACCAGAGCCCCTTGAGCCACTGAACCCACATCAGCCACCTGTGCAGTTCTTCAGCATCACCCAGTAGCCCCATGTGGATGGGCAACAAAAAAATGGATTGAGGGCATCAATACTGAAGGCTTGGGTGTTTTCTGTATTGCACATGTGTTAGGGATAAGTCTTGAGTGTTCAGGGAGTAAAAATAAATGTCACCACCTTGTAACAGATGGGCCTTTTGAACACCACTGGAGGCAGCAACACCAGATTGGAACTTAATATTTCTCTGAATTTGTTCAAAATAACAACAATATCAAATAGACTAATTGACTTTTTTTTTTTTTTTTTTTTTTCCTCAGAAAGGGAATTTTTCCTTTGGATGTTTCCCTCATGAACAAAATGGAAGGGTCCAACAATCATAAACTGTTAAACCATTTAACATCTTACAGACAATATGGTCCTTAATTACTTCCTCCTTCAAGTTTAATACAGGGGAAAGGATTGATCCCATCCTTGATCTTGATACATGGAAACTTTTCTCCCAGAACCAACAAGTTACTGGCAATCAATCTGTGGTAATAATACTTTATGTCATTAAAAACCTCTTCAAGGAGCTACAGTAAAACAACTGTCAGATCCATGATCCAAAACATACTGAATGTCTCCACATGCCCATTGAGCCTGATGCATTCACAGAAGGCTCTGTGTCTTTTGATGTCAGCCTTCAGGGGAAGTATGCTTTTGTCCTATTGAAACATCCCATTTTAAGCCTACTTGAAATACAAAAATGTTACTTTTTCTGATTACTAAGTCTTAAAAAGAAATGGGGCAGTTGGAGAAGGTTTCAAGAATATCAGAAAGCTGAGGAAAAACTTCCTTCTCCTGCCTTTGATTACAAAGTACTAAAAATCGTTTGACATTGCACCTCAGAGTCAAGCCTTGCTACGTACATAAAAGGAGGAGGAGGAGATAAAGATGAAGAAATGTAAGACTTGAAAGTGCCTTGTCTCTTAGGAACTCACTAAGGAGCTGTGGATAACAGTTTTGAAAGAAAACTAAAAATGTTATCTTTCCTTCCTACACTTACTAAATTCAGTCCTTTTAGTTGCTTTCTTTACACCCTGTGTAGAGCTGCAGGTGACTTGGATAGTTTTGTGAGGGAGGTTAGGACACTCCATATGCAGCCACACTCAGAAACTGTCTGACTTCACCTTGAACAAGGATCCCACATTTTAGGTAGGCTTGGTTGCCTAAATTATTCTACTGCACTATCCTATGAGGAAAGGATAATTTGCTGTAAAATGGAAAGATTATTGCTCCTCTGAAGACATAAGAGCTCCATCATTTTATGCCCACAGAAGATTTGGATCTATATCTCTGTAGTAGTATCTTTACAAATAATTTCACTGTGTCTTTTTGTTTTAAATTTCACGCTTTGTATGTCATAATTCTTATGTGTCTGAAAATTTATTGGACTGTAAGGCATAGCAGAGGGCTGAAGCACAGCATAAATTGTTTTCTCTCTTTCACAATGAGGCATTTGAACACATATACATAAAATCCCAGAATCCCAGAATGGTAGGGATTGGAAGGCACCTCTGTAGATCATCTAGACCAACCTCCCTGCCAGAGCAGGACTGCCTAGAGTAGGTCACACAGGAACAAGGCACAGAATCTCAGAATCACAGAATAATCATGGTTTGAAAGGACATCCTACACCACAGAGTCCAACCATATCCATAACAACAACAACAAAACCCTAAATACCTGATCATTTGAGTAAATGTACAAATAACCCCCTACATGCCTGCCACTAGAGCATGTTTGTGTTCTGCACTGTATCATGTTGGAGACTGTTTCTGAGCAAGCAGTTCCTTTTACACAGTGCAAGTCTCCTACCTGCTCACACCAGTCCATCAATTAAGTCCATCTTCCATTGATCGAAATGGCCTCACCACTAATTTTCAGTATCACAGTACTTTGGCAAACTCCTGGCAATTGGGATTCACTGGACTAGGAAGCTAATATCATGTCACGTATGGAAAATGGTGGAAAAGAATTGTTGCACAGCAAGTAATAAATGACTATATTTCAGAATAAATGGGTGATAGGAAGGTAAAGTCTACCACTAAGAAAACCAGCAGTTTGGTGACAAGTGTAGAGTTTTATATATGGTCCTCATGCAAAGAATATAATCAGAATCCCTATTGAGCCTCATGCTTCCAGCTTAGTAAAGTGCAGGAAAAATATAATAAATTAAGGTTCTGGAAAGAAATAATACTCCAAACCTGACCCTACCTCCTGTATCAGTCAGGGTTAATCTGTCTTAGAAGGCACCAGTTCCATTACTTTCAAGTTAGAGGAGTTTGAAAGGATCTCGAAGTCAGATTGAGTTCAGGTAAACATGTCTTCTAAAACAAATAAAAGAGAGGCAGCACAAGGCTTCCATGACCTAAGTCTAAAATCTTTTGAGTGCAAAATCCCTCTGTTATGGAATTTCTGCTCTTTCTGATTTAAACTGTTGTAAAGAGAAATATTGAGTGACAAAGACACATGTACTACAGTGTTAATCTTGCACAACCCCAAGCAGAGGTAATGCACCAGCATGTTGTTTCTGGGTTGGAGATGGCTCTGTCTGCATGCCTCAAACTATAGTCAGGGCAAATATAAAAATGTTAAAAGATGTTAAAAGAAAATTGCTATTATGTCATTAAAATATACCTGTTAATTGTTTTGGGGGGGTTTTCCTAACATAGTTGGGAGGGGGTGCAGACTAGAGGGATATTGGCCTGGGAGTCAAGTCTTCAATTTTAATCTCTGCTTCTGATTTATATTGTGACACTGAACTGGTCAACTTGAGGTTGTTCTATCTCTTGTTACTTGGGAGAAAACACTGATGCCCACCTCATTCCCCTTTCAGGGAATTGTAGACAGGGATGTAGAGCCTTTTCCCCAGGCTAAACAACTTAAGTTTCCTCAGCCAGTCCTCATAAGACTTGTCCTCTAGACTCGATGAGGTCTTTTCCAACCTAAATGATTCTATGATTCTATTAATTAAGGAGGAAGTTGATTTAATGGAGAGTGGTGGAAAAGTGGTGGAAAAGTTTTCATATTCCCTGTGATTTTAGGGAAATGATGCACATTTTGCATGATGTGATTCTGCATTTGCAGTCAATTTTTTTTGCATCTGTCAAGTATTTAAATAATGTGGGCAATAATTGTACATCATTGAAAGTGCAAGATGACACCCATTTCATGTCATGACACAATGCAGTTTAGTCATCTATATGGCATGGTGATGAAAGGTTACTGTTTTATTTATAAAATCAGTAATGAGCTCAAAAACAATGGTGGCATAATTGATGTAAAACTGCTCTATTAGAATGATTTCTGTTCATTATACTTGTTCAAATTGTTTTTAAACGAGGCGTTTGGGGTTCATATTCATTGTCTTTTGTCTAATTTTAAAAGACGTGTAAAATACCTTAAAGTGGAAAACTAATTGAGTAGGTCCAGAATACAAAAGCAGACTACAAATGAAAGTAAAGTTTGTTTTACTGATTAAAATATATACTTAAGAAGACATATGGGAGAAGAAAAGCAGTATTATACTATCTGCAATTTATAGGATTAGATGTTGAATAAAAAAGGGAAAAAACTCCTGTGAAATAAAAATAATGGGGAAAAAAAAAGGACTAATTTCGCAAGTGAAGGTGGCTTTTTTTTGTTTTTTTAAAAAAAGAAAAAAAAGAAGAGCATTTTTCATTTCAAAATAGCACAGAGGTATATCTGGATGTGAGATTTCAGTGAGATGCTCTGATGCACTGTGGCAGTTTGCTATCCCAAGGAAGCCTTTCTCCAAAAGTCTCCTTTCTGTTTCATAGCATGGGATTTTGCAACTGCTGAGCTGTTCATGAAATTAAATTATTTTTTCTTATCTTTTCTATAGCAATACCCTAAGAGGATTTGTAACAGTAAATCCAGCCTTCATTACGTCCTGCTCTTTACTAGACAATTTGTGCATAATTCTACTCTTGATTCACCAACGGAAATGAAATGACTCTGAGTAGGAAATGGAGGCTAACATTCTGACTGCCTCCTTTTCTGCTACTGGAAAAGGAGCTGGTCTCCAATTGCCCCAAATTCTCTTTGAATGGGCTTCATGCTGCAGTTGTGTGTCAGATAGAGGCTGAATTGCCTAGGGAAAATAGAATAACACTGAATACTGATAAAACCTGCTGTGCATTGTGGGATGGTTTCCTTTAGGAGGTCCAAACTCAGGTCAGCAGAAATCCATACAAGGGCAAGACAATAATTTTAAGACAGTTGTGCAGATGTATATATGTGAGTGCCATGCCAATGAATCCTCAGGTTAGAGATGTAACTCAAATTTTAATCTGTGCAACTGAAAATCCACCTGTAATGTACAAGGCAGTCAATGTCAAGTAATGACAACATTTGTCTTTATATGAAAGTTAGAAGCAATTATAGTTAAAACAGAGAGGCCTAGGAGCCCAACTCTGGCCTTCTATGGAACTAAGAGAGTGTTTTTACTAACAATATAATTGTAGAATAAATCCAAGGGGTGAAACTGTTCACTGAATTACGTTGTATATGTAAGCATCAAATGTTTAGGAGCTGATACTTTATAAAATAGGGTACAAAAGAAGAATTACTTTTATTGAAGTATGTAACCTGTGGTGAAAAAAAAAAAAGGATTTTTTTTACAATTCCTCCCTTTCTTGAAATGTGTGGGATAATTAACTATTAAGCAAAGCATATGTTACAACACTTTCCAGCTGTTCAGTGTGAGGAAGGTATCAATGGAGAGATTAAAATAACCTCTGTGAGACTTTTTGTCATTTTTCCAAACCAGTTTCCATCAGCAGATATTTTTAGCTGATAAACAGAGATCCACTAAATGGGGTAAAATAAAAAGACCTTCAGATCCTAAATTGACATAAAACTTATTTGAATTCTTTTGTTTGCTAATCACTTCAATGAAACAAAACAGCAGCTATGACAAGTTATTTTGATAGTAGGTGCTAATTCCATGGTAGATTGTAACTTTTCAGGGTAAAGGGGACACTTTTATATATTTTTTTAACATTGAATTCATCCAGTACCTTTTTTATTATTTAAATTTGAGAATTTTGCCAAATCAACACAGTTCTAACATTCATGGGTCAATTGGGAATGCATAAAGAGCATACTTTCCAAAAATTAATTTTAAATATATTAACAAATTGAAATGCAATTGACTGTAATTTGTAAAATAAAATATTATAATAAAGCACCTTTGCTTAACTTTTATTTTTAAAGGAATGGTAAAAAAAGAGGACAAGGTCACAGTTAGTAATTGTCCAACAATATAAAAGTTTTGAGGGTACAGATTCCTTATCACTGACAATGCTTAAAAGGAATCACCAAAAGCTACCTAGCCTTTATCTAATAATCAGACACAATTAAGAATCTCAAACAACATATAATCTTTTTCATATGTTTTCCATAACACAGGCTTTTCATTTGTTCAGAAAAATTCTGTTTTATGGAAGCTTTTCCCAGAAAGACAGAAAATGAGGTGTGAGTTCATTGCTATTCCTCAGTGCTGTAGTGTCTTCTCTTTCATGGGGAATGAGCATACAGGCTGAATCCATCACTGACTTCCCTCCACGTACATGCCATCGTCCATGTAGCTGTCACATAATTTTGTTCATATTACAGTTTCATGTACTATTCATCAAAGCCATTTAGTGGCAAACTGCCTCCAGCTAGCATTTCAGAAAACTCCTGAGAAAGAACAGGAAGGAGTAGCCTGAAGTGGGTGACATTTTTCAGTGCTTTATAAATATTTTATATATAAAGTGTTTTTCAGCATAACATCTGTAAGTGTCGAGCTTATTCCAGCACAAAACCCTTAAGATATCTGTGAGTAGTTTGGATTCATTTCCAAGCTATTTAAGGAGCCACAAAACGTATGTCAGCTCTTGCAGCTCTGACAATTCCAGTCCATTTTATGCATTATCTTCAATCTCATTTTACAATACTAAGCCCTAAACAGGATTTGTGTGAGTGAAGCTACAAGAGTGCCTAAAGTCCTCTGTGATGCCACTGGGAGATCCCAAGGGGAAAAATGGCTGTGGGATGGAGTGTGGCTGGGAATGAATCCAACCAGCTATGGTCTTTATCCTATAGCATCATATTGGTGTTTCGTGGTATGTAATGAAAACCAAAGTCTTCTGAGCTGGAAAAAAGACATGTCATCCCAATGCCATGTGTAGAAGCTGCATAACAACACTTGAACATTAACTGAAGATCTCTTGAATTTGATGTGCTGCTATTTATGGACCTCCTTTCATAAAGTTTGGGGCCATTTAAATTGCGAAGAAAAAAAATTCTGTAGCCTAACTCTAATACTCAAGCACACAAATTAATATTTCTACACATCCAAAGACATTTGGAGGATTTGGTTACACTTCTAGTTTTTAGATGTCTGTGTTAAGACTCAAAAAAACTCTGTTTGAAGTTTGTTCCTCATTCCTGTATCTTGACTCTGAAGAAGAAAAGCTTTATACTGAGGTCCATTGTTAAGTCACATTTAGTTTGCTACTGTCAGAAACTGAAGCAAAAATAGTATATGTAAAAAACCTTTTCAATTCTCCCAAAGTCTTTTCACTTCTGGAGTGTAAGTACTTCATACAACTCACTTGGTCTCATATTTCTGTGCCTTTTCTGATGTTAAACAGAACCATGCTCTTCAACCATGGGAACTCAGGGCTACTAGGTGTAAGCAGATGTGTCAAATCTTTCCACTAATCTAGGGTACCATGGCTGACTTCTTTCAGGTCTTATTTTAGAACTTTCTCATTGATAATAGATGTGCATTTTAAACATAACTATTAATTTCCATGGTGCAAAATTCCACAGTTCTGGAGTAGAAGTACAATACTTTTAAATATTCCATGGCATTAAAAGTGACATTGAAACTTTTAAATAAATCATGATAGGGTTAAACATGTCCTGACACATATAAAAAGCTTCTTTTGCTTCCTTTGCATTACAGAATCATTTAATATATAGTTAATACTTTATCTCTGGGTACAAAGAAGGAAACCTCATCCCATTTACAGTTCATTTCATTTGTAAATGAGGGCTGAATAAGACTTTCATTTATATAGTAAAACAATTTCTCCCCTTCCCTGTCATTGAAAAACCTTCTCAAGTTTTATGCTTGAAATGTTAGTTAAATAAAAATAAGTTGGAAAACTCTGCCTCCTTGTGTGTTACAGTTTGAGGGACTGCAGAGAGAATCTCATTGGCTCATTACTGGTGATTATAAAGCAACAGCTT
>JAOEGS010013223.1:0-20087 GCA_025447755.1 Corythornis vintsioides | reverse complement strand
CGGGAGCCGCCCCACCCGTCCCACGCCTGCCCCTACAGAGCGGAGCCCCCCCACCCCTCCCCGAGCCGCCCGCACCGAGGGGAGCCCCCCCAGCCTTCCCCCAGCTGCCCGCACCGAGGGGAGCCCCGCAGCCGCCGCTCCTCCCGTCCGGCGGGACATACATACCACACTCATGCCCACAGTCGTCCGCATATCTATGTGCGTGTATCCATGGAGACCCCCAGCCAGGTGCACCTACAGAGACCCAACCGTATTGTGCGTGTAAACACACCAGCACGTGCAGAGCCCCGCATACCCGCCTGGACGTGCACACGGCGCCGGTCCCTCCGCCCCGACCCCTCCGCGGGACGGACACCGCGGCGCCGCCCAAACACGCCGGGGGGGCGAAGCCCCGGGCTCACAGGAGGGCAGCGGGGCTCGTCCGCGCTCCATACGCGTCTGCGGGCGGCCCCACGCACACCGCACGCGGCCATAGGCTCCCGCCCGCAGCCCACCCCGCGCACTCACCGCGCCCCGCCGCCATCTTGCCGGACCCGACCACCCTCCCGCCAGGCCGGGGGGAGGCCGCCCCGCCGCCGCTCAGCAACCGACTCCTGCCGCTCAGCAACCGGCCGCCCCCCGCCTCCTGCGCTTTTGAAGCAGCGGGAACGGGAGAGGGGCGGCGCTGGGGCGGTCCCACTGCGGGGCAGGGCGGTGTCGCGGAGGCGGAAGCGGCGGGGCCGTTCCCCCCCCCCCCGCGCAGGTGGTCGCGCCCGCCTCAGCATCGGGTTACTAGGGCGATGGTGCCGCACCGTGGGGGGCGGAGCCTCGCCGCCCGGCCCCCACGAGCGCCGCAGCCAATGGGAGCTGAGCGCAGAGCCCGGCGGTTTGAGTGGCGGGCGGCTCGACCAATGGGCGGCGGGCGGGGCGGTGCCTGCCCCCCACGAGGGCGCCGCGGCGGAGGGTCTGGGAGCGGCGGACGGCGGGCAGGTGGGACCGGGACGCGACCGGGACGGGCCGGGAGCGGGGATGGCGAAGATCGGGGTGGCGGCGGTGATGGGAGCGATGACCGGCAGTGATGGAGCCGGGCACGGCCGCGGGCGGAGCCGCGGTTGAGGCCACGCCGCCGGACGACTGTCCCCGGCGCAGGGACGGCGCCCCGGCAGCATCTGGCTTGTAGCCCGGGAGGGGTGGCTTGTTGCCCGAGAAGGGCCAGCTCCGATCTCCGCCCCAGGCATCCCCCCGGCGATGCCGGGTGGTCCCAGGTGGGGCGGGCTCAGGCGCGGGACCGGCGGTGCGTGCGGGACCAGAGGACGATTCTCCGGTGCTGTCCCCAGCTAGGCGAGGGGATCCCGCAGCCGGTGCAGCGGGGAGAGGCAGTGACGTTGCAGTAGGAAGACGCAACGCTTAAATCCCGGTAACATCACAAACCTGTATGCAGGAGGAGGAAAACGATGTTTTTTCCCCAACCATTGTCCCGGTTTTTCCACAAGCATCGTCCCGGTTTCTAATCCGGGCCGTGCTGCGCATGGCGAGGACAAAACCATCGCCTTTTCTGCGGGATAGAGCAGCTTCGCTGGCCAAAATGGGGTGTGGAGTTGTTGAGAAGGAGAACCCACCCCTGAGTGCTGCAAAACACCCAAAAGTGAGGCGTTTTAGAATCATGGAATGCTTTGGGTTGGAAAAGACCCTTAAAGGTCATTTACTCCAGCCCCCCAAGTGCCCCGGGACTGTTGGCTCAGGTGCTTGGGCCGGTGGGAGCCACTGACTAGGAAAGCAGAGCTATGCTCTGTGCTACTGGGATGCCAGCCCGGGTTTGTGCGGGCACAGCTTCCAATTAGCTTGCCAAAAACCACAGGCTTCTCCCAAAACCATCACCAGAAGCTGCGGCAGTGTCGTGGTGAGTGCCAGAGCAGGCAGGCTGGGCAATACATGATCAATATACATTGCATATGTATCTACATCCTGCATATATGCAGTGATTTTCCAGGTGCTTAACAAGAAGCGCTGCTCTCAGCTCTAACAGAAGATACACAAGAGCTGCTTCTTTTACTATATATTATTTTATTGAGGAGGGTGGCAGGGCCAGCTGCCACCTCCTCACTTTTAGTGTGTGGGTCTGTGGGTCAGACACACAGCAGAGCAAGACCAGAACAGCCTGGCATGGTGGTTACCCCAAAGAATGGTCTTTGTGGCCTTCCCTTCCTTTCCTGTCACATGCTGTGGTGCCATGGAAAGCAGGTGACCTGCTGGGATCACCCACCTGGGCAGTGCTGTGCAGGTCCCTGGCAGTGCCAGTGCGGTTCAGAGTGGGCACTGTGGTTGCTGGCCCTGTCACTGGTAGGACAGAGAAACTGGCAAGATGTTGCCATGAAGCTGAGCTGGCATTGGCAGATGGAGGGGGACTGTCTTTTCCTAATATATCCATTAAAAAGGCTCTGTGATATGATCCCAAAGCCCTGACCCCTTTTTGCTGGCTTGGCCTCCTCTGGTTTTCATGCCCACTCCAGGCACCAGCCACATTGGGGTGGCTCTTGCTCTGGGGTTACGGTGCTGTGCTGCCACTGGGCAACTGTGCCCTCCGGTTATCAGAGTATCCCTGAACTGTGTGCTCAGGGTGAGTTTTTGGCCCAAGGTGGCCAAAAAGCAAAAGTCACTGTGAAGGTGGGATTGTCACAGGCGGAGGAGGATGGGATGGATGCCAGCTGGCTGGCAGGACAGGGCAGGCAGGTGAGTCCCGGGGCTGGGTGGCAGCCCCGCGGGATCGCCTTGGTTTATTCTTGAAGAAAAAACAACACCCGTCACGATTTACCAGCATCCAGTGATGGAAATGCCCAGCAGCTGCTGGACGAGCCTCCTCCCGCTGAGCTGCGCGGGGGCGGCTGGCGGCGGGTGGCAGCCGCTCGCCCACACGCGCTGCCGGTGCCAGGCTGTGGCACCGACACGGTTAAGGCACCGGCGGGATCGGGGCTCCGGGTTGTACGCCACGGCACACGCCACGGCTGCACGGAGCCAAACTTGCCGAGTCAGGATGTGAGAGCGGCGGGGGCTCGGCCCTGCAGCATCCCTGGGCGCTGCCGCATCCCGGGGCGCGGGGGGCTCGGCCGTCGCGGGGACGGAGCAGGAATGGGGTAGGAACCGGCACCCGCTGTGTTTGTCGCAGCTGCTCGGCACCGGCGCCGCTTCCCGGAACCTGCAGAGCCTCCAGCTCTGCCGCCAGCTGCGGTTTCATCTCGTTTCTTTCACCTCCTAACCACGCTAGAGCACCGGAGCCAGGTAGGTGCAGTTGCCGGGCGGTCGGTGCCTGGCTGGTGGCCACGGCGCACGGGAAGCCAGCCCAGCAGCTGGCTGGGGCAGGGGAACACGCCGGGGACCCAATGGGTGCTCGGTGGCCTGACGGACCCCCCGTTAATGGTGTACGTGACGGCAGAGCAGGTCGCGTGTGGTTTTTGGGCTGTGTCATTGACTCCGGGGTGCTCAGCAGCATCGCGGGCAGCCTCACGTGTCGCGGCTCCATCCCCAGCGCCCGCCTCGTTCGTTGTGTTGATGACCGGGCGGTAAACACCACCGAGCCCGCCGGCCGCGGTCGGGGGGAGCCCGTGCGGTGATGCCAGGCTCTGTGGGATGAAGGCGGCTCTGCAGCATCGGCGGCGGCTTTCCCGGGCAGAGGCAAGGGGCAGGGCTGCTGCTCTGCGGATCCCTGCAGCACCCGCGGGGGGTGGAGGGGGGTCATGTGCACGGGACACGGAGGTGACAGCAGGAGGTGACGGGTTGAAAACCATCGGAAAGGCAGAACCGGGCAGCGTGAGTAATTGAGCTAAAGTCACCATCACCGTGGCATGTTATTGCGGGGGGGGCATCTGCTGAGGATGTTGTTTGCAAAGCCAGTAAAAAAGGGGTAGAAATGTGGGGATGGGTGCCCAGAGCAGGGAGATGCTCTGCGCCATCTCCCCCGCATCTCTTACCTGAGCAGCTGGGAAGAGCCCTGGGGTGCTCAGGATGGGGTCCTGCAGATCTGCACACCCCAACACCCTCAGGGGCTCAGGCTCATCACTGGGTGAGGAGGCTTTGCCCCTGTATTCACATTAGTTCCCTGCGCAGTTTCACCTCCTCTTGTCCTGGCTACAGTGTGTTAGTGAGGCTGGTGTCCACAGACCACCCCCGGGCTGGCACAGCAGAGCTTTGGCTCCTGCAGGCTTCCCAGTGATGAATGCCCCTAGTATCCCCATGCCCATGCTCTCCCACCCTGTTGTGGCTGGCTGGGAATGGGGCCTCTTGGGAGCACAAGTTCTTGGGGCACCCTTATACCCAGACCCTAGGCACAGACTGCAGAAGAAAACAGTTTTTTTCCCTTTCCATAATTCAACCTGCAGAAAATCCTGTGGCAGAGTTATGCCACGAGAAGTCTAAAGGTGCAGAAGTGTTCTCAGTGAGGCACCAAAGTAACAGCATGGAGGAGACCATGCTTTTGGCAGCACCTTTGGCTCAGGGACCTGGAGGAGTGGGATGGCCCTGAGAGTTGGGATGCTCTGGCTTCTCAGGGCAGGGAGCTCTGCACGGAGTCCTGACAGTCCAGCAGCAATTCCTGGCAAAGTTCCTCCAGTGCCACTGGAGAATTGCCAGCTACTGCTCTTGGTCCCCCTGGCACTACCACAATGTAACAGATGAGGGTCCTGGTGAACATTGCAGAGAGCTGAGTGCATCACAGCGCTGAGCTCATCACACCACAGATCCCCGGGATGAGTAAACAGTGCTGGTCCCCAGCCCTGCCATTGGCATGAGTCTGGGTTTGTGGCAGCACAGGCACAGCCACCGTGTGGCTGCCCCATTGTGTCGGGGCCAGGGGTCTGCCCATCCCTCCTGCATCATCCCCCAGCTCACTCCAGCATCATTATCCTGCCACCTATTTAAGTGGTGCTGAGCAGTCAAGAAGCCGCTCACAGAAGTGTGCAAGGCAGTGCCAGGCCTGCGGCTGCCCTTGACCCACTGTGAAGGGGACACGAGTAGCCCCCAGGAGAAGCCAAGGGGTCATGATGGCTTTAGGGGTTGGCCAGGTCTTGGTCAGGAGTCCAAGGGAGCAGCTCTCTCCTGCCCTCCCCAGAATAAACCTGGCTTTACTGAGCCTGCCTGATCTGCAGCCCCGGCGTGGCTGTGGCCAAAGGGAGATGTTTCTGCAGTGCTCAGGGTACAGGGCCTGGCCTCAGGGCTGCACCGGGGCTGGGGGCCGCAGCGGGGCCAGGGGCTGCGGTGGGCGGGCAGGCAGCTCCGCGGGGACAGGCTCGGCTGCCGCAGCCGCTGCCATTGGGCCGCGTGGGCTGCAGGGGCTGCGCCGGGATGCAGGCACGCGGGCCGGGATGCGGGAGGGGTGCGGGATGCAGGAGGCATGAGGGATGCAGGCACGCTGCACTGGGATGCAGAGGGGATGCTGGAAGGATGCAGGATTCAGGAGATATTCAGGACAAGGGCATGGCCTGCTGGGATGCAGGCGGGATGTGTGTGCAGTCGCTCTGCGCTGGGATGCGGGAGGGATGCAGGATGCTGGAGGGTTGCAAGATGCAGGCACACTGTGCCAGGATGCAGAAGGGATGCCAGAGGGATGCAGGCTTCAGGAGAGATTCAGAATGCAGGCACGCTGTGCTGGGATGCAGGAGGAACGCAGGATGCGGGCACGCCATGCCAGGATGCAGGCAGCATTTGTGCCAGGACACGAGCATGCTGCACAAGGCCATGCTCTGGCTATGCCCAGGGCAGCCAGAGAACAAGTCCAGAGATCTCTCAGTCCCCACTCAGGGGGAAAAAACAGCTCGTGACCTGCAGCATAAAAATGGGGACAGGGAGGGTCGGGGTTGCCTGGGAGCGAGCTCCTCTTGGCACTCCTGTACTCCCAAGGGCTGTGTGAAAAGCTGAGCTATTTTCCTTTTCTTGGCTTGTCCCTTGCAGAGGGACCCTCTGGGGGCTGCTTTACTGTTAAACACCAGAAAAATGCTCCATTTTTCTGGCCCGCGTTTCTTCACTATTTCCTGATATTTCGCAAGACCTCCCCAGTGCTGGTCGCTGCCTTGCTGCTGCGGCTGGGTTGCCCTGTGGCATGCCCATAGGCAGCATGGTGGGCAGCAAGCAGCCCTGCTCTGCCCTCCCAGGAGACCCAGAAGTCTGGGGGGAACAACCGAGCTGGGGAGTGGTCAGCACAAGGCAGGTGTGATGGGTGCAGGACTGGTGGCTGTTCAGGATGGGAGCCCTGACAGGGCTGCCGTGCCCAGCCTGCCGCTGCCTGCGCTGGTGCCCACTCCGCACACCCATCCGGCTCACAAGCTTCTGCAGCAGGAAATGCCGTCACCCGTGCGCCCCAAAAACGCCCATTTCTTCCTCTTTTTCTCTTCCCCTGTGGCAGGGGTGAGGAGGCGAGCGGCTCCGGGGAGCCCAGGCTGGCTCCATGTATCCCGAATCCACCACTGACTCCCCGGCGCGACTCTCACTGCGGCAGACAGGCTCCCCAGGGATGATTTACAGGTAAGGGTGCGGGGCAGTGCCAGGGACGCTCTGTGGGGCTTCAAACCCGGGGCTATGTCACCGAAACCCACCTCAGCACATCTTCATGCCAAAATCTCCCAGGACTGCCAAAAAAACCCAGGCAGAATCAGCAGTGGTTTTGGGTGCTGATGCCTATTATGGGAAGAGTGGGCACTTTTGGGGTGCTGCAAGCACCACCAACCCTTCCCACACCTGCTGGCTCTGCCACTCAGTCCTGCTCCACCTTTCTAACGGGGTTTGTGGCATCTTTCTTCTTTCTCCCCTTTGCTGTCGGAAGTGCGAGGTACGGGAGCCCCAAGCGCCAGCTCCAGTTCTACAGGTAACCCAGCCCTCCCCACTCCCCAAATCCCCCCGGCCAGCGGACGCGACCCGTGCCCGGGGTGCTGCCGGCGTGGCACCGCGTCTTCACCCGCTTGTGGGTTCGGTAGCATGAGGTGGGGACCCTGCACGTGTGGCTGGGTAGTTGGGGGCCATCCTGACCAGGCTCCCCATGCACGGGAGCATGGCTGGGGGTCTGTCGGCGCAGGGGCATGCGGCTGGGCTCAGGGGAAGCGTCCTGTGCCAGTTCTGTGCCGGGAAGAGCCCACTGGCTTTCCCTAGGGCAGCACCAGGCCTCCAGCCAGCCCCTCCACTGCTCCTTCCATTAAGAGAAGCGTCGTTAAGTGGTACAAAAGGCAACACTTTCCTCCTGCCACCCTTTTACCATCTGAAGCGAAAACTTCTCCCTGCACACCATGCCAGCGCAGTGCACCCAGTGCCACAGCAACCTGGCAGTGCTGGACCAGGTCCAGCCTGACCACAATGGGGCAGAGCACAGGGAGCTGCCACCCAAAGGAGCCGTGGGCTCCCCACTTTGTCCTCATGCTCAGTGAGAGGAGGAGAGGCTGGGCAGCACTGCCGAGTAATGTGCGCTGCTGAGCCCAAGCCACAGGTGGGCTCTGGCTGCCAGACCAGCCAGGCACCTGAATCTCTGGACACATCTGCCGTGAACGCCAACAGGCAGATGCCAGTTTGACCGTAGCCACTGGTGCCTGTCACCCAGCCCTATCTCAGTAGTCCTGCCCAGAGGAGTCTGTGTGCCAGTCCTACCACAGCATAGCTCTGACCCTGCTGTGCTGGGGACCACAGGAGGGCTGTGGCTGCCACAGGGCACCGGCCCTGCCCCACGGCGGCCCCCATGCTGGTGGTGCAGGACCCGTCACCACAGGGCAAGGGCTAGCAGTGGGTGCAGGCAGCGGTGCCAGTGTGGATAACGCAACCGCACATCGCCGGGCTTTTAGCGAGAACACGATGAATAATTTAGGTGCCCTTCGCAAGGAAGAAAATCCCCTAATAGGGCTAATGGAGTGTGGTGAGAAAGCCGGGCTCTGGGGGGGCTCTTGCAGCCGCCAATTGCTTTGGACGCCAAGCGCCGACACTCCCCTAATGCAAAAACACCCGCCGTCCGCGGCTCTTATAACTGCCCCAGGGCAGCCGGCTGCCCAGAGCTCCACCGTGGACGAGCAGTGTCCCGGCACGCGGGTGAGTCGGGGCCGGTGGCGAGCAGGGACAAGGCACAGCTGGCGGTGCCGCCTGCTGCGGGAGCAGGGAGGATTTTACGCATGGGGTGAACCAGAATTTGGTGGCTTGGGGAGGTTTTTTTTGGGATTTCGGGTCTTTTCCTTTTAGGGAGGCTGGTGGTTGCCACCAAATCCCCAGCTTGGCAAGCCGGGATGGGCAAATACCTTTCTGAGCAGCTGCCCTGTGCACGCGATGTCACCCGCTTGTTGTACTCCCAGTGTGCTCTAACTCCCAATGTGCCCTGTCACCGGGGAGAGCCCGTGTCCCATCCCTGCTCCTTCCCCTGCTTGGGCACGGCGCTGCTTGGGCTCCATTCACTCCTGCTTAGGTTTCTGCTAACAAACAGCCTGTGGAACCCATTGCTCCCACACTCTGCCACCCTGGAACATTATTCAGACAAATACCAGGGTGGAGTGGAAATGAGGCAGAGGGTGGATGCCCACCTTGCTCCTCAAAGCAGCTCAGACCAAACCCCCCAGCTCCGCTTGCTGCAGCCATTTCATTGCAGTTTGGTGAAGCTGTAGAGCAGGGGTGCAGCCAGCTTGGGCTTTTCCCATCTGCTATCAGGCAAGGGCTTCCTACCGGGGACAAGAGAATCCTGCCAGGGACAAGCGGACCTCACCAGGGCCAGGTGCTGTGCCCATGCCTAGCAGAAGCCACCAGCGCTGCCCTAATTAAAAGCACCATCCATGGAGAAGAGCTGATGCTGGCAGTACCAGCTCCAGACTCTGAAGCATGGCAGAGGGGGCTGGTGGCTGGGATTTGGTTTGGCTTTGCCGCAGGAGAGGACTCCCCTTTCCACATCTCCCTGCATTCCCAAGCCCTTGCTGCAGAGCAGAAGGAACACGGGAGGGTCTCTGGCAGCTCTGGTATCGCAGGAGCCCTGAAAGAGTTTGGTCACCCCTTGCCAGCTGCTGCTCACTGCATCTACTGGTTTTTCTTCTTCTTTTCCTTGTGGTTGCGCCTTAGTGGGAAAGCACACTTTGCTTTTGGCTCCTGCTACCTGAGTAATCTGAGTTTAACAGGGAAAGACAAAACCACCGGCGGGAGCTCAGCTGGAGCCTGACGCCGGCACAACCCCGGCACGATGTGCTCCCAGCAGCCGCTTTGGCACCAGCTGCGGTTTTGGCCCCAGACCCCACTCCTTTCAGACACTGAGCGTGAGGGATGCTGCAGAGAGCAGCATGGAAATCAATGCTGGTGCCACCAGCAGCAAGATCCCAGCCATAGATGCGGCGAGGGCCTCCAGCCTGTAAGGAGCCCGCTCTGCAGCATCTATTTTCAGCAGCCCATGCTGGCTGCGAGGTCGCTGCCGCGGCTGCGGGGAGGGTGTTGGCTGGTGACATGGATTGCGGCACCCTGCCGCAGGCCTGGCAGCCACCAGCACCCACAACCCCTCTGCAACCACCCTCCCTGGATAGCCCCATAGGGCTGCCCTGTCCTGTCCTGACCTCTCTCACCCTCTGGCACACTGTTGGAGTCTTGCTGGTGGCACTTGTGCCACCGCTCGCCTTGCCCTAGCCAGCTACTGGGGCCCACCACGTGCCTTGCCAGGATACAAACCAGTGGCAGCCCAGCTGGTGTGAGCTGAGAGGTGCAGCCAGGCATGTGCCAGGCTGCATCAGCTCACCAGGCTCATTGGGCACCTGCTACAGCCCCAGCTGCCCACCACTGCCCCAGCACTATGTCCCTTCCCTGCCACGCTGCCGCCATCACCCTTACCTTTGCTTTTTGGCTCCCGGTCACGGCTTTACTCCGCTGAAGCGACAGCTTTGCCAGGGTCCCCGCTCTCCCCTTGCTGCGCCGCAGACCCGTCACAGGTCCTCGCGAGGGCAGGTGCCACCACTCCGGTGGTGCGGGCGTGGGCACGACTCTTCCGTGAGCGTTGGCAGAGCCCAGCGGGACGCTTTCCCAGCTCTCTCTATAGCATCGCTGAGCAGCCGTCGGTGGTGGCCAGCAGAGCCCACCCTGGGGTGGCAGGATGCTCTCCATGACATACAGCGAGAGCCTGCGCAGCGTAGCCAGCCGGCACCCCCCGGAGTGGGGGCTGCTGCCGGCCCCTCGGCCGGCCGACGGGCTGGAGCTGCGGCGGCTGCGGGATGTGCGGGTGGCAGCACGGGCGAAGACGCTGGAGGAGTTCCTGCGGATGCACGGGCTCTCCCTGGCCATCAGCACCGCCCACGCCACCGGCATGAAGTACAGGTAAGGCAGCGCCGGCGCGTGCTGGGGCAGCAAACATGGCAAGGGTTGAGTGTGTCCGGCCTGAGCCGTGGGGATGCTGCTTAGAGCTGGTTTTACACCTTGTCGGGGAAAAGCTTGGCTTTCCCAGGTTCCCTTGTACCATACCAAGGGCAGGAGAAGCCAGTGCCCCTGGCACAAGGGGTGATCCTGCGTGTGGAGAGGAGGTCAGCACCATTACATCTTGATTGGTCAATGAGCTATGAGCTTCTGACTTGATTTTCCTTTCGCTGTTGGAAAGTTTACAAGTGCAAACACCGTCTGCACTTTTAAAGATGAGGCAGGTGGAGCAAACAGCTACAGAGGTGCTGTATCCGCTCGGTTGTTACACGCCTTCGTGGCAGAGCAGGTGCTCTGTTAATTTTGCAGGCGGGTCCCAGGCGCTGTGCGAGGTGTCTCAGGATTTCAGCCAACTTTCGTTCTCTTTATCCACCCATGCTGGGGAAAGACACTGGGCAGCTGGCAAAATGACCACAGCTCCTTGGAGTCCACAAGGCTGGTTCTCCCAGCATGTTCCTTCCTGCTTCCCCCAGCATCAGAGGTGGGTGATGGGGTGAGGGTCCAGGCACCCCTGATACCCAGCTGGGGCTTGGGCCAGGGGCACAGCAGCTGGGAACAAGGCTGTTCCTCCTGTGACAATGCCAGGGGGCCCCTCGCTGTCCCACTGCACCAAAGCCCCCGGGGGTGCCAGCTCAAGCTGTGTTGTGCTGAGCTGCGCTGCACCGCGGATCAGGTTCACCTCTACTCACCATGACAGAGGTAACATTTACACAGCAGCAAGAGCCCATCTAATATTCATGGGGTGGTTATTTATTGATGGGCAGAGCACAGCCACCCCAACGCTGCTCCTTCAGGATTATCCCTACTGCCCCCAAAATCTCTGGGGTTTCTGCTCTGCTAGGTTGCTGCTGGTTCTCCCCCATTGCAGGTCTGGCACTGGCGTCGGTGGGATTACCCAGCTAAGGAGCTTTGCAGCAGCGGGAAGCGGAGCAGATTACAAGATTCCTCATTAGATCAGGGCTGAACATGCGTAATTTCCCCTGCAAGCGAAGCCCTGGCTCCGCTCCTTGCTCCTTCCCCAGGGCACAGTTGGTGCGGGCAGGCAGCACACAGCCCCAAGCCATAGCACGATGCTGTGGCACAGCCAGCTCGCAGCGTCCTTCGGCAGGAGAGGCTGGGCTGGGTTTCCCTCCAACCATTTAGCTCACACAGGGAGAAATTTGGGGGAATTATCTCTGGGATCATCGCCACGAAGGGGGCAAGTGGTTGAGCTTTGGCCAACAAGCCCAGAGAGCCAGTGCCATCACCACTGCCAGTGCTTTTTCCCCAGAATAGGGTACCTGGTGATGTGCGAGAGCTCCAGCCGGGAGATTTTGTCTGGATTTGCATCCACCCCAGGAGGGATGCTCTGCTGCGCCGGGAGGCCAGTGTCACCCCAACCTTTGGCTGGGGACACTGCCCATAGGGGATGATCAGGGGGTGCCTTTAGGGGCACCTGCAGCAGCGCTCCCTCTCCTGCCCCCCACCTGCCCAGGCACCGCTCGCTCGCTTCCTGAGCTCATCAAATATTGAGGGCAGGAGGGCTGCCGGGAGCAGCTCCGCGCCCGCCGCCTCGCAGCCCCCCGCCGTCACGTTGGCGGCGTGCGGGAGGAGCTCCCGCCTCGCTCGGGGCGCCGGCTAAATTTAGGCAGCTGGCGCGGTTGCCGCCGGAGCACCATGCAGGTCTCCTTCGTGTGCTCCGAGCACAGCATCAAGAGCCGGAGCGCGGAGGATCGGCTGAACCGACAGAATGCCGGCAGCCCAAGCCTCGGCACCCGCGGCAAGTTCCGGGCAGTGGCCATGGTGGCCCGAAGCCTGGGGCAGCTCTCGGTACAGAACGCCCCCTCCTCCAGCGAGTCCAGCGTCAAGCAGCCGGGGATGAAATACCGGTAGGAGACGGGATCTGCCGCCTGCTTGGCAGCTTTCTGTTCCTCACCCAGCTCGGGGCGGGAGGGGGGGCTGGAGGGGCTCCTAATCCCTGGCTCGCGTCCTGCTCCATAGCTCGCTCGGTGATAAAAGTGCTGACCGTGCGCCTCGGGTACCTTCCTCACTGTTTGCTCCCATCCCCTCGCAGGGTGGCTTCGATCCAGCCTCGCATAAAACCAGTGGGATGGGACAAGAAAGGGACTAAGATTTGGGGTAGGATCAGTAGGATCCCCGGCGCCTGCTGAGCCGGGGGGTCTGAGGGTCGCGACCCGCGCTAATCCGCAGGCTGCTGTTGCTACGGCGCTGCCGGAGACTCGCTGACCTGCCAAGCGTGAGAGAAGCTGTAAAGCCGGGATTCAGCTCTCGGCTGCCCGCGGCAAGTCTGGAAACCAAGGAGGGCAGCGGGGGCACTTTGTGCCCCCTGGCCAGCACGTACTGGGTTAACATAGTCCACATCCCTGCCGCTGGAGCAGAGAGCTGGGAGCTCCCCCCTCCCACGAGCGTGTGCCCAGGCGCAGGGCTGGGGTTCCCCCCCCAACCCCGACCATGCACGCCATGCTCCAGCTGCCAGCCCTCGCTGCAGCCCAGATGTGACCAGCATTAGGCACAAAGCGCATCAGAGCATGGGGATGCCTCCAGCCATCACCCACCATCAGAATCACCCACCATCATTGTCCAAATCCACCAAATTCCCTCACCCAGGTGCTGAGGAAGGGGCCGGGGTGACCCCATCCAGCTCTTGAACAACAAACCCTTCTGACAGCAGAGCTGTGGCTACACACGGTGACATCCTCCAGGCTGAGTGCCCATGACCCTCAGTCAGGTCTCCATCCAGAGGAGAGGCGTACCAGGGGCCACCCTCTGACAGTTAGTGGGTGACCAGCTTAAGGATCCCCACCCATGGCTGCAGGGAGATGCTCAGCGCACACAGATGGGGCAGGAAGGCTGTGGCACAGCACTGGGGTGCTTGGTCTCCCCCAGTATCTGCCAGCATCCCCCAGTCTGTGGCTAGTCAATACAATTCCAGGCAGGAAAGCCAGAAACAGCAATGCTTTGACAGTGTCCAGCCATCCAGGAGAACCCTAGCGATGCCCCTCCAGCCTGGCATGACCAGAATCAGGCTGGTGCCCTCCAGGACCCCCTGTCACAGGTCCCTGAGCCACCACGACCCTGCCATAGTCAAAAACTCATGTGAGGTCAGAGGGAGTGCCCACACCTCCAGATGCTGGGCAATAAAGCAGTGACACGGAAGA
Source organism: Corythornis vintsioides (assembly GCA_025447755.1). Lineage (NCBI taxonomy): Eukaryota > Metazoa > Chordata > Aves > Coraciiformes > Alcedinidae > Corythornis > Corythornis vintsioides. The sequence goes on along the minus strand of JAOEGS010013223.1, from coordinate 6,561 downwards.
TGCCCTCAGACCACGGCTGCTCCCTGCCCGGCTCCCTGTGCCCATGCTGGCGGTGGCGGTGCCTCCGGTTGCTACGCGACACCCACTCGGGCGAGCTGCCGCGGCTCACCTACACTTTATTTATTTTAACACTCGTTCCTCGAGGCTTTGTCATTTTTAACGAGTAACTGGCTCTCCATCACCGTGGCGAAGGCGTCTGCCAGCCCGGCCCCCATCCCAAAAGCTGTTCTCCAGTTCCCTGCGTGGCCAGATTTTCAGGGGTGCTCCATTTCTCTGGGACCTCGCTCCACTCCCCAGCACCCACTCCCTGTGTGAGCCCTGTGCTCCCCATGCCATGCCGCAGAGAACGGGCACAGCGGCGTGTGGGGCGCACCAGGCCTGACCCCCATTGCACCATCTCCTCCCACTCCTGCCCTGTCCCCCTGTGCCAGGAACAGCATCGCTGTGCCAGCGAGGGCTGTGCTGCCAGAGAGCCGCAGCACACCCAGCCTGGGGTGACTTTGGAATCACTCACAGGGGATCCCTCCCTGAGGGAGAGCCCCAGGCAGAGATAGGGACTGGGGACCACGACCATGCCCCCCAGCCCAGGCGGACGGCACACTCAGCGGCACGCGGGTGCATGAGATGGCATTTTGGGGCTTTCTGACGGCTTTCCTAATGGGTCTCTGTCTTCCAGGAACCTCGGGAAGTCTGGGCTGCGCGTGTCATGCCTGGGCCTGGGTAAGTGCCGGGGTTTGCCACAGCCCCTCGGCCTCTCCACCACCCGCGGCTGCTGCCGGCGCTCCCCAGTGAGGGTGACACTTTGCCAAGGGAAGGAAAGGGTTTCCCTCCAGCCCAGCGGCAGTTTTGAGACAGCTTAGAAGTTGTCAAATTATTTTCCCTTTTTCGCCTCCTATATGATAAGAAGCGACTGGGCTGTGCTGGGAGCACCACACCACACGCGGCCAGGCCAACTGCAGATGCCACGTGCTAGGGCTGTACCAGAGGAGCTGGGGTGGGTGGCTGGGGGCTCCAGGCAGCAGCATCAGGTGCTCACCACGCGCTCACCGTGCACTTACCTCTCTCTCTGTAGGCACATGGGTGACATTCGGAGGGCAAATCACAGACGAGGTAAGAATCTTGTGCTGAGCAAAGCAACGAAGGGACGGTGCCAGCAGAGCCACAGGCGCTGGTTTGGGCACACGTGGTGTGCTGGAGCTCACCAGGCCGCCTCTTCGCTGACCCTTCTCGCTCTCTCCTCGCAGATGGCAGAGCAGCTGATGACTTTAGCCTATGACAATGGCATTAATCTCTTTGACACAGCAGAAGTCTACGCCGCTGGCAAGTAGGTACCTGGCTCTGACAGCAGCACAAGGGGCTCATCCTGTGCCCTGGCCTCCAGCATCTCTGAGCTGCAGCATGACTGGGAGTCTCCCATGTCTGCCGGCTGCAAGCATAGGGCAACCAGGGCTTGCTCACAAGGGGTGATAGTTCATGTGGTCCCAGTGCCACATGGGTGTAGCCATCCACCCTCCCCCACACAGCAAGACATACCTGCCAGGGACAGGGTTGCCCCTGCTCTCTGCAATAGCCAGGGCACTGGTGGCTGACACCTCTTTACCTTGCAGGGCTGAGGTGGTGCTGGGGAACATCATCAAGAAGAAAGGATGGAGGTAAGCTGGGCTTCATTCCTGTGCAGAAAATCCAGGCACCATGATGCCGATGGAGCAGTCCTGGGTATGAACATGGGCAGGGAGCAGGCAGAGAGCCTGGGACTTCATGGCTGCTGCTGCCAGTGACTCTTCTCTTTCTCCCTGCAGACGATCCAGCCTGGTGATCACTACCAAAATCTTCTGGGGAGGAAAGTAGGTAATATGCCAGCCCTGTGCCAGAGAAGCTGGAATGTGCCAGGCTCTCACCAACTTTTCCTTTTCCAGGGCCGAGACTGAGAGAGGACTGTCCCGAAAGCACATCATTGAAGGTAGGGGTGCTCGCCGGGTGCTGCTGGCCACAGTGGCCAGCTCTGCCTGCACCATCTGCCTCGCTGGCAGGTGGCACGGAGCCCAGCATGTGGGCAGTTGTAGAGGGACCTACAACTTCCCACACGAGTACACCTAACTGTCCTGTCGATGTGGCAGGTCTGAAGGCATCACTGGAGCGGTTGCAGCTGGAGTACGTGGACGTGGTGTTCGCCAACCGGCCCGACCCCAACACGCCGATGGAAGGTGGGTGCTGCGCCACAGAGCCACACTCCTCCCCGCTGACTTTTGTTGCCATCGCGGTTGGTTTGTGCCAGGCTTTTGTTTCAAGGGTATTTTACCTTCCTGGGCAGAAGCCTCTCCTCCACCACCATGGTCAGCCCAGCCTGCGTCACGGTTAAGCTTCTGCTTCCCCCAGCCCAGCACCGGCACCCTGCTCAGGATGCAGCGAGGGTGGTTCAGTGGCAAAGCAGTGGGTTGCTGCCCTCGTCCTGGCAAGCTGCTCGCTCTGCTCTGCTAGCAACAGCCGACTCTGCTCTCTCTAAATCTCTGTTTTATCACCAGGGGACCCATTTAGTTCCTCCAAGTCCAGGACTTTCATCGTGGAAGGTAGTCCTTGCCTGCACTCTGCCTGCTGCCGCTGCCCAGATCCCAGTGGCATTTCCTGGGGCAGAGCCCCCACTCCTCTGATTTCTGTCCCTGTCCCCCAACCCCCAGCAAATTTTGCCATAAATGCACGGGCAGCGGCAGCAAAACAAAACCACCCCAGTCCCTTTAGAACATCCTGCGGTTAAGTGGACAAAAGCAAGGAGGTTCCCCAGGTCTTGCCACGGCGCACCCTTTGCAGCCGTGCTGGGGACCACAGCAGTGTTCCCCCTCACCGGGGCAGCCCTGCACCCCCCAGTCTCCCTGCTGCCCGCCTTTGGCTGCAGGAACGCCTTGGCTTGGCCCCGGCCCGCATGGCTCAGGGCCAGCTCCCCCTGAAACCCTGCGCAGGGGTTCCAGGGTTCCCTCGCTTGCCTGGGTCTTGGCCCAGGCAATGCTTCAGGTCCCCACCACTGCAGTGGTGCCAGTGCTGGTACCTCACAGGGTGTGGGACCAGTGCCAGGAGCCTTGGGCTGCTCTCAATGCTGGGAGAGCCCTGGCATCCCTGGTAGCATGTCACAATCAACCATGGTCCCTGGCACATCATGAATGGCTGCTCCCTCGGTCCCCATCCTGCTCCTCTGAAAGCATCCTCCAGACACAACCCGCCTCAGCGTTGGGGAGCAGGATGCTCGGCCGCTGTCGGCGCTGCACGAGCCCCCTCCTGCCAGCACAGCACCCCGCTAACCCCCGCCTGCCGCTCTCCCCTTCCCTCCGGCAGAGACGGTGCGAGCCATGACCCACGTCATCAACCAGGGGATGGCCATGTACTGGGGGACCTCGCGCTGGAGCTCCATGGAGATCATGGTAGGGGCCCGGGGGGCTGGGGGCGGCCGCTGTGGAGCAGCCCCAGTGACACTGATTTAATTGGACAGCAGCTGGCAGGAGCCGAGCGCTTGCAGCTGCTTGAGCCTTCATTATTTTTCGGGAAGGCTGCTCAGGGCTTGGCCAGGGGGGGATTGGGGGGGTTAGCAGGGGGATCAAGGGGGGGTGGCACACTAAGGGTCCTGGCTTTTTGGCAGGAAGCTTATTCAGTGGCCCGACAGTTCAACCTGATCCCACCGATCTGCGAGCAGGCTGAGTACCACATGTTCCAGCGGGAGAAGGTGGAGGTGCAGCTCCCCGAGCTCTTCCACAAAATAGGTACAGAGACTGGGTTGCCCAAATCTCAACGCTCCCCAAAGCCCAGGGGCCAGCCAGCCCCTGGGACACCATCCCCAGGGGAGCAGGGGACAGCAGTGTCACCCCCTTCTCTGCTCTGCCCCAGGCGTTGGAGCCATGACCTGGTCACCACTGGCCTGCGGCATCATCTCGGGGAAGTACGACGGGGGGATCCCCCCCTACTCCCGCGCCTCGCTGAAGGTGAGCCTTACCTGGGGGGGGTTGTAACTGGATGGACCAACCCAGAGCAGCAGGGCCAGGGGTGTTGCAAGGTCCCCCTGGCACAACAAAGTCCAGGAGCCACAAGCTGGGGAGTTTTGGGGTACCCTGCTTGTGCAAAGTCCTGGTACACCCTGATCCCACCATGACATCCCCTCTTCACCCCACTCCTGTCCGCAGGGATACCAGTGGCTGAAGGACAAGATCCTGAGTGAGGAGGGCCGGCGGCAGCAGGCAAAGCTGAAGGAGCTGCAGGCCATTGCCGAGCGCCTGGGCTGCACCCTGCCCCAGCTCGCCATTGGTAAGGGGAGGGGGGTCACACAAGGGACTAAGGGGACATACCAGGGGCACTTGGGCCACACTCAGGCTCTGATCTCCTTCCTACCCCAGCCTGGTGCCTGCGCAACGAGGGCGTCAGCTCCGTCTTGCTGGGTGCCTCCAACGCCGACCAGCTGATGGAGAACATTGGAGCAATACAGGTCAGTGCTCACCGGCTGCACTGCAGGGAAGCGAGCAGCTCCTGCCCACGGGGTGAACACAAAATCACATTATTGTTTTGGGTGGAAGAGACCTTTAAAGGTCATCAAACCCAACCCTTACCCAGCACTGTCAGGTCACCACCAAACCACAGCCCTCAGCACCACACTGATGGGTTTTGTCTATCAGAACCTGCACAGTGGAGCTGAGAATTTTCTGGGGTGGGAGCCTGACTGAGCCTGGAACTGGGTCGCTCAGCCAGTGAGCTGGGGCACGTAGCACCGAGGTGGCGGGGCGGAGGCGGTGACCGCGGCACAGCCGCGTGCTGCCACCACCAGCATGATCCTGACTCCCACTGGCACCCTGTCCCCCACAGGTCCTTCCGAAGTTGTCGTCTTCCATCGTCCACGAGATCGATAGCATCCTGGGCAACAAACCCTACAGCAAGAAGGACTACAGATCCTAAGCGCGCGCCCAAGTGCGCCGCCCAGCCCTCGCCGCCTGTTCGCTTGCTTACGCTTTGTTGGAGCGAAGTGGAGAGTGTGGTTCGCACTGTGAGTGCCGAGAGCCAGCGCCCCCCGACCATCGTACCGCTGCCACCCGCCGCGGCTCGGGAGCACAGGGACGGCCGCCGGCGGGGAGCGCGTCAGGGCAAGCCCCGAGCTGCCCGGCCGCCCTGCCCGCAGCCGCAGCCACCACGGGTGCCGCCGCGGCGCGGGGACCCGTTGCATGTGTGGCTCCGGCCTGCCCGCCACGCGGCCGGAGGCGTCGGGGCGCGAGCGGGTGCTGTACGCCCACCAGGCCAACAACACGAAGCTGTTCCCCAGCCTGCGCCCCGGCCCCTCAACTCTGCGCCGCCGGCACCGCGGGGATGGTAACGGGGAGCCCGGGGGGGGAATCTGCTGGGGTGACGGGGGGCAGCGTGTAAGCGCATGGGCACCGACACCCACGGCTGTGGTGGGAGGTGTTGCACTGCCAGGTGCACACATCTATAGGCAGCTGTGGGTGCAACTCCCCATACGTCCCTCTGGCTGTACATACCTAGAGATGAATCTACATGGGCACACACGTATGTAAATCCCAGTGTGTCTGTACCCACACCCAGACATCCCCCACTGTACGTACATATCTGGAGCCATCTCCACCTCCATCCTTATACAGACATCAACACCTGTTTCTAGGGAGAGAGGTGGATGTAGACATACATGCAGACAGCTATGAAAACAGTATACATATGTATACAAACACACCTAGCTGTATGTATATATTAATATATGTCAGTATATGGATGTGTGCATATCTGTGTGTATTGATATAGATAGATCTGTCTATTATAGATATATATGTATATATATAGATATATAGATATATAGATATATAGATATGTCTATACACACATGGAAACTACAAACAGATGTAAGCACAAGTGTGTGTACATACAGACAGATGTATCTATATCAATATGTAGTCACAGCTATACCCCTCCATATCAACATATGCCTAGCTACATGGACATATACATATTTGTAATTTAGAGATCTATAGATCTATAAATAGATATCTCTGTGTGGAAACAGACATATCTTTCCCAATACCTATATCCATGTATATACACACATATATCCTCATATACACACAGAGCTATAAAAGTTACAAATTTACCTACAAAGCTTTATCTCTAGGCATAGACAGGTGTGTACGTGTGTATGTATAGAAATATGGGGGACAGGTGTGAACACACACAGGCTCTCACAAATACAGATTATGCCCTCCCAGCCTCCTCTAAGTCTGCATTTGTGGGGGCTCTGTGCACACAAACATATATCTATTTGTATCTATTTCTATCTACAATTATGTATAAATATACAGAAATTACAAATACATGTCTATGTGTGTGTCTGTGTACATATACACACAGATCTATATACCTATAGAGATAGATACATAGATATATAGAAATATCTACATTTGTATGTGTGTGTATATAGATATAAATTAAAAATACATATTTGTGTTTATATACATATATATATACACAGATATATATGTGCATATATACCTATGTAAAAACAAATTTATACATATATATATATCTGGATCT
>JAOEGS010013220.1:47354-191779 GCA_025447755.1 Corythornis vintsioides | reverse complement strand
ATACATATAGATAATCATGCCTCAGTGCCTAAAGTTTGTCTCAACTGACTACGTTTTTTCCTCTGCAAAACTGATCAACCCCTGTTTTTATATCAGTAAAAACGATTAGAAAACAGAGTAAAACCATACCAAATAGACACATCTGATTGGGCAATAACTGGCTGAGGATGAGTAAAACTTGGTAATTTTCAGATACAGGGATTTAGGGCTGTGGGTCTGTCTGCAATTTCTGTCAAGCACATTACTCCAAAACTTAAGTTCTCTGTGGCTTCAACCCTATGGAACCATTTAAAAATAAGGTATATTTCCTTTAGTGATCAGAAAGCTCTGTTTTGGTCTAGTTTGTATCCATCTCGCACAGGTAAGACTGCACCAGTATGAGATTGTAGAGACTCAGACCCAGAATAAATAAATTAAAAGTCATTATAAAATATGCATAGGGCATTTATGTAAAACCATATTTTCTGCAAGGTAATGTCTTATGGAATTTATAGTATAGTATATCACCAAGAGAGAAACTGGAGAAAAGGTTAATAGCTGGACTAATTATAAATCCAGATATATATAATTCAGCCTCCTAAACAGCATCATGCCCTTGCTGTTTAAGTAAGAAGTTAAGGGAAATATTCTTTTGGAACCTATTGGTCTTTCCTGTAATATTTATGAGTATAGTAGCATTTAATTCATTATTTATAGGCTTCTGACATGCATCTCATTTGCGTGATATATAATTTTTATCAGTAGTACTTTGTAGACAAGCAAATATTCCAAGAAAGCAGAATATAATGTAAATCTGCAATAGCCTTTGGGAAAATGTATTAAGTATGTAAACCTGACTAAATAATGTGTGGAGATGTGGGACAGTGTGTTAAACCTACCATTTTGTAATGGCTAAGGTAAATTTTAATGTTCATGTTATTCATCCTAACTGCAAAATCTTTCATTTTAATTTTCACTCTGCAGCAATGGATGAGAATCACAATTATTCTCATGTGAATTCTCACGCTCCTTTAACCTCAGGGGTCTTTATGTTGTTTTTATGTTGGATGGGAAGAGGAGAACCAGTTTGAAACAATCCAGCATAGTATTTGGTGTAAAAACTAATGACTAGCTGAAAGGTCTGTTTATAAGTGAGTGGACTATGGCAGTTTAGCTGCTCTCAAAGTGATAAGCAGACATGTATGTGTGGATAGATGTATACTAGGAAGCTGTAATGTAGCACAGAATCATCACTACATATCTCATGGTCTACAAGTGGAATGTACATACAGTAAAGCAGCTCTAACAGCTTTGAATAGAAGAATTTGGCATGATGGGGCCTTAAGCCTTTATACTATTTAAAAGAGATTAATATATGTCTGTGGAAAGGCACAGGAAAGGTTTCTGGTGTGAGGACAAATCAGATATGTCAATCTAAGTAGAAAAATATAGAAATGAGTCATGAGTAGAAATAATAATGAGATATAGGCCCAGTTGAAAGATAATGGAAAAGTGCCGTTATACTCCTTGAAGCTGTGCTTTGAAATACAGCACAGCTAAACATTAAGAATCTGACCGAATGTTCTACAGCTGATTATATTTCTGGAGTTTAAATGCATTCTTTTTTTTCCTTCTTTCACTGATCTTGTATTACTATAATTGCCACAATTCTCCATTATTTGACAATTTTACGTACGTTGACACAAAAGGTAAAACTTCTTTAACACCTCATCAGAGATAATTATCCTTTTGCTAGATCTCCTATCAAATGCACATGGAGCTTCTGTTCCATAAACCTCTCAGTGGTCATGCTGAACAAAGAATTACAGGCATTCATTTGTTCTCAAAGTGAGAAAGTCTGAACTAGTGAAGCCTCAGTCACTGCAACTACATGCAGTGGCTTTCAACCTTTGGGAGCAAGACTCACTGCTGACATTCCCTCAGTCCTTGCTGGAGGTAAAAGGCAGGAGGACTGTTTGGGATGCAAGCTGCAACAGTCAAAGAGTATTAGTCTCAGTCTCATCATGAGAATGAGGAAAGGCTCTATTGTTGTGTGGAAGAATATGAGAGAAAACCGTAATTAATTTTACAAACTTAGAAAGTAACATTTTTGATGCTTAGCTGTATGAAGATAAGTATATCATGTTTACTGGGCAGATTCTTTTGAACCATTACATTATTTTAAAAAGCAACTGACAGCAACCTGTTTTCAATCAATTGATATCTTTACTCCAAATGTGACTGGAAAAAACTTCAAAAATAAACAAAAGCAGGCTTTGTCCTAGCTAATCTCACACAGGCCTCCTATAAACACAAGCACTAAATCTTGTAGCTCATTACCTCTTTCCTTGTTAGAGGCTAAATGATACTTCTTCCCATTGTAAGAGGAATGAAGAGTGTGCATTTTCTGAGCTGCTGAAGCTTGTTATTGAAATTAAGCTTTATGACACTGCTGTTTTCCATACTTGGACCCAGTCTATTGGATTTGTGTGGCTGCTTCCAGAAACAAGAAGGGCAAATGTCAATGCCTTTTCAAAAGCAGAGGCAAGAACAGGTTGTTAAATGGGCTGAGTTAAGCAATCTCCTAGAAAGGACACCTACTAAAAGTAGTCTGTGAAGAGCCTGTCCTAATGTGCTCCTCCATCTCAGTGACTGCAAAGTCCAAACTCAACTGTGTCCTTTCCTTTTAATACCTTTGCATTTCTGTAAGATTGATTCCTTTAAAAAGGCTGGATGGCAAGGAACAGATCAACCCCTATCTTTAAATAAAAGAACGTCTGTTTTGTTGTTTATGAAGTAGTGAGGAAGCACTGCCTCTATTTGCCAAAGAATTCTTGTCAATTTTCCTTTCCACGTGTTATAAACCATATTGATGTGAATGCCTTCTGAAGTTACTCAGTCAAAAAAGTAATTCATTTCAGTAGAACGATTTCTGAGGCACATCACTGCCCTGTAGACTTTCATCACATTCCTTTCTTCACATGAAAAATGAGTATATTTCTAAACTGCAATTTTAAATATCGAATAAAGCTACTGATACCAGAAAGTTTGATTATTCAAAACATGGGCTTACCAAGTGTTGAACACTGTTGTTATCAAGGTACTAAGCAAGATTGTACAGCTTTTTTCATGTAGCATGCAGCACTGGGGTGGATTAGACCCTAAAGATAAAGGAGTAACAGTGTTTAGGAATTAATGTAGAGAAATGGAATACAAGATATTCCATAAGCTCAATATCTGGCCTTTTAGATACCTTAATTTAGAAATATATATTTAATTTATATTTTAAAATGCATTCAAGGATAGATCAATAGACTTTTTTTTTCAGTTTAGTCATGTATCACATCTACTTCATAGTGTTCATATTCTCTGGATCAAGGAGCTGGCAGCTTTGGGTATTTAACACTTCATTAACACACAGTATTAGCATGTAATAATAATAATAATAACAGGTTACACTGACAACAATACGCACTTTGTAATTTGACAGCATTCATTTAGCAACAGAGGGAAGTAATTCTATTAAAAAGGGCATGGCAGTGAAAACCCAGATTTTATTTGTACTTTATTAACAACTTAATGTATATATGTTAAGATCCTGGAGAGCTTATATGTTAGCTTCATGTTTTCACACAACTGCAATGGAAGTGTAAGACAACTGAAATTAGACATATATGATTAAAACCCTAGGTATCTGCAGTTTGTCAGTATTTCACTGTGTGCTAATTCTAGATTTAAAAAACCCCACAATAGTTTAGTTCTGCATCCAGTCAGTTTTCCACTCAAGTTTTTCTCTTGAGAAGTGAAATTCTGATGGGGAATGGGCACATATTTATCCTTCTGCTGTTATGTATCCTCTTGGAGCATTAATGTTTCCACTCAAGCATATGCCATATTTGTTGAGCACTTTGATAAATGACAAATGCACTTGTTTGAGAATTAGGATCTCTGTTCTCTACGTTGATTTTAACATACTTAATATGTGCTTTGATTCTTACAGTTCTTCATCTTGCTTCTTGGTTTCAGTAGAGTTTTCTTCTTCAAGGAGTACATGCTTTCAGATGGTCGTCGTGCTGTTTTGCCTAGGGTATTCTGATTCATCTCATTCTAGTGTGCTTTCCTATTCAGCTAGTTGCCAAGAATCAGAAATTTATTTTCTTTTCATCAAGAGCTTTTGCTTTCCATGAGGTATAATTTTATTTACTTTTCCTCTTTTCTTTTGTCCTTTCCATTTGAAGGAAGCAACGTTTTCTTTAATGCACTTGTAAACCATCACTGCATGTATTACTACAGCCTAAATTATTCCTCTTTCATGAATCACTGGAAGAATTGTAATTATACAAACTCTGTAAAGTCAATGGAATAATTTGATAGAATGAGAGAACACAATAGCCTTTCATTTCACTAGTCCAGATCATACAAATTAGATAGCAACACGTCAGTAAGCTCTGACAAGCCTCGTTTGCAGGTGAATAATTAAGGGCCAATGCAGAATAGGTAATTTCTCTGAAAACCTTATTTTGAATTGTTTGCCAGGGTTGTTTATGCTGGGTAATATTTGGAACCAGATGTTCCATGGATTACAATGACACTAGTTTTAGTAAACCTCCTCTCTGCCATCCTTGCATTACAATTTCCTGATATTTAACAGAAATCAGTCATCGCTTTGTTCACCTTCAAAGCCTGACATTTCAAATATAAGATCAAAATACATTTCAGGACACAAAACTATTCTTCTTCTGAGGTAGTATTAGTATTGCAGCCTTTTATCATCAGCATCTCGACCTGTTATTTTGTATTCTGTAATTTGTAATATAAAATGCATTAGACATATGTACACTTCATCTACAAAGAATTATTTTCTGCACTGAAAGGGTAACAAAGAAGGAAGTGTTCCATAAATTTGATAAAATTCCCAATTTATGTTGGAAAATATACCAGTTCCACACAACACACTAAATTTTCAGGTAAAAGATTAAAGTTATCTTTCTCCATTCCCAGGCGGAAAGTATAATTTTTTTTTCCCAAGCAGCCCTGGTGAGCTTAAGGGAGTAATTCATAACTGCTTTATACAAAAACAACCAACCCTAATTGATGAAGTTGGAAAAAGGAGAAAAACTGTATGGTTAAATTAATGTATTTGCATTAGAACTCTACTGTAATACTTTTAAATGCAGACATAAAACCTTGATTTGCATTTCCGATCAGTAACATATCACGCACAGCTTTAAAATCAGCTGATGATATGTATGTATTTTTAATGAAACAGTCTTATGAAAAGATGCAGAAAAGCTTAATGAGCAGAATAATAGAAAAGATGAAGTTCAAGCAAAATTTTCTTTGTCCCCTTTTACCTGTATATTCCCACAAACACATGAACCGAGAGATGAAAATTCAAGGAGTTTAAAATAAAAATGGTAAGACCATGTCTTACAAAATGAAGATATTGTAGAATGCTAACAGGAAATAGGCCATTCACAGTGAATGCTGGAACACACAAAGAATAAAATATAGCTAACAGAAAATACAATTTTAATAAGTGATTTTAAAACATGATCCATAAAAGGATAGCAAGATCACTATTCACATAAGAATAGCTGTCTGTTGTAAAGGTCTCTGTTGGAAAAGCAGTTACAGACTCACTTTTCAACAAGCATCCAGCTTTTACCAGCCTTGTAAGATGAGAGCCTTACAAATATTACAACTACTGCAATTTTATAGCACATTAAGAAAACAGATTTAAAAGGAAAAATTAAGACAACTATTTCCTTTTGCACTGTTGGATAAACAGTGTTCTCAAGTTAAAAGGGTGTTATGCATATGCATGACTGGAACCCTAAATAAAAAATCTATTTCTTATATAATATTATTCTGTCCCAAAGTATTGTCATTCTTTAGGAAAAAAAAAATAATTCTTTAAATTTTTACCAAATTCCAAACCTTCATATAAGGCATTAATAGGAATACATTGGTAGTGTTATGCTTTATGTGGAATTTCATTAATTTGTGTGTCTGAGAAAGCTGCTCTGAAAAACATTTCTTTAAAAAACACTATGTCATTTTATATCTTGCCACAATGATTGCAGTTTACACTCCTCTCCTGTAAGAAAAAGGTGCCTGTTTATCGGGGCCAAAATTAAATTTGAGGTCCAAAGATCAAGCTCTCAAAACATCAGTCTAGTGTCAAGTAAGAATATTATTTATTCTTTTATAATCCAACTCTTGTAAAATTATATCACCAATTTAATCCAATCCTAAGGAACATTATTAAGAAGGAAACATAATGAAAAATATTAAGATGGGGTTTGGAGGCCTGGGTTACTAATGTGAGAGGTATAAGGCTTTTACTTCAGCAGGAGACTGCAGAACTGCAGTAAGGCCTGAATTGAGAGGAAAGTACAGAAACATCTTTATATCTTGGATTTTCATCTTCTGAGTTTCTCTATTTTGCCTAGAATTCTGCCATTGTGTAACTGTTCAGCTATGAATTAACTGTAATTGGAAAGTATTCATCAAGAATCAGCAATTACATTTCTGGTCCAATAGCCAGACTGTAATTCAGTTCAATCTCGTCAGCTTTTGTTGGCCTAACTGAGAGAAATGCAGCAAGAAAATTATTTTTGTCCCTGAAATATGCACAGAAAGCAGCATCACCAGCTAAGAGGATGTCACTTTGGTGACCTGCAGAATAAACTGTACAGCTCACCAAAACAATGGCTATTTTCTAAGTCACATTCTTGAATGTATCACTGTTTGCCTTTAGCTTCTGAACAAAGGTTTGTCTTGCAGTTTGCATTCCTCTTGGAAAATAATGCTGATTTGAAATATCTCCAGAACTGCCATATTTAACCTATGAATTGTTCATGCTGTTTGCTATTCTCCTGCCACCAAAGATCTGAGATACTTCTGTCGAGTTCTCTGCTAGTCTGAGTAGTATTTACTCCATATTTTTCAAAGGGTTTCTCTAATCTGATATGATATACAAAAGAAAAGGCATACAAACCAGGAAAGGTTTTTACTAGCAGCTAAAAGATCTGCTGGTCTAGTCTTGAACTTTCTGCAGAAGTTGATCTGCTTATTACAAGATTTCCTCCTATCATTTTCTGCTAGCTGCCTAAAGAAGACATTCACAAGCTATTATAAAGCATTTCCATGTAGAACGATATTCTCAGTCCTGTGGCTTCAGGTATTTAGACTACATCAGAATAGGTAATAAATATAAAACAGGAACCCCCTTCCTCCTAAGAAGTGCTGAACATCGATTCTCATCTCCCATCGTAAGAACTTCTTGCAGTTTATGGTTGGGAGACAGGCTCATTTTCCTCCAGTACTGATAGGAGCCATCCATCTCTGCTCTGGGAGCTGCACATCTGCACCCTCAGACAGAATGTTCTGTCAATTGGTTAAGGCAGCTGTGATGGAAATTTTTATCCAGGGGACATTTCAAATCCAGAGGAGCAGCACCATGCTGACATCGGACATAAGTGCCACTGAAGCCATGCAGCTGGCATAAGCAATGTGCCTTCCTGCTACCCCTAGCCATGGCATGCCACCAGCTCAGAGGGTTGAAGGGCACTGTATTTACATTCCTGTTATACTGAGTAGTAGAAGAAGTGAGCAAGAAATAGTTTCTATTGTACTGTGCAAAGAAAATTAGGAATTCTTGTAAATAATCTTCAGCAACAGGCAAAAGACACAATTCTGCTCAACTACCCCAGCTGACCACACCAGTTGTATTGTGGCAATGCCTGGCAATGTAGATAATCACATCAATAACAGCACAGTCACTACTATTAAGTGAAGGCTTCATTAGCAGCTTTGAGGAAGAGGCAGGGATATAAAAGGGAAAGTTGAAACTTTATCATGTTTTTTAACCAATGACACATGAAGGTCATGGCAGCTTTGAGAAAACTCCAATGCTGCAACCTATTCTGTGGCTGCTCTTGAAGAAAACATTCCTTCTAGTGCTGTGAATAGAGACTTCTCACAGTACTAAAACCTACTTTTAGAAGATTACTATATCATCTGAAATAGGCTTCCATCTATAAACATAAATAAGTCTTTTAGCTTGATATGGCACCAGTGAATATTGAGAAGTGAATACCTTGCCATTACTATACTTCAGTTTATTCCTTTTTGTTACCTAAGAATTTTGATCTGTATTCCTTTGCCCTTACTGAATGGATGTTCCAGTATTCACAGCATTTTGATAACACCCATTTTAAATTCTAGTTGTTATATCTATTGCTCTCCCCACCTACATTTGTCATCCACATGGAAGATACAACCCTGCATCCCGAGTTAAAAAGGATGAGCACTCTGAGCAGTTGTTCAGCAGCAATCTGTCTGCAGAGCTTATCTCCAGTTGGCCTCTGAGTCACCCCAAATTAAAGCCCCATTTTGCTGTGCACTGAGCACAGTAGGAGAGCATCTTGAGACTTAAACAGTCCCGTGCACACAGTTATGAGCTGTACAACTAACTACTTGCTGTCTTATTTTCTTATTCATTGTTTAGAGAAATGGATCTCAGTGTCTAGATGTGAAAAATCACACGACTGACAAAATTCCTCATAGGACTCATACAGTGGAATCTCCTCCTCTTACTACTTGCAGCACTCCACCTACACCTCTAGCCTCTTGTGGTGCTTTCTCACCTCTCACCTACCCCAGCATCCCACAAGTAGCACAAAGCTGAGACAGCACTAAGATGATGTCCTCACACAGAGAAACCTCATCTGCTTCACATTTAACTGTGTCTGCAGCACAGGCTTTAGCCTCTCCCAGTCCCACTGAGCCATGTCTCTCCATCCATCAGAAGATATTTCAGGAATTCTAATCCAATGTCTGATGTCTATAATGCTTCTCTTGCATTCAGCCATTCTGGGAGGTGCAAGATTATCACAACTGTTTGTAAGATTCCAACATGACAGTGCTAAAAATGTCAGCTTTATAGAAAAGGTTCTAGAAAAAGATGAACCACTGCACTACTTTTTGAAGTATTTGAAAAATTATGATTCAACTAACACTTTTAAATCACTGACTTTTTCCAGAGGCCTTCAGATTTTGATGGTATCAGGAGATGATAGTATCATAAGATGAAGAATATCCAGTATCAGGAAAACTGCTGCAAAACAGAGTGGTCTAAAAGAATATTTCACAAAGGGGAAAAAAACCCCACCCTATTTTTATACACTGGTCCAATACAGAATTTTTTTCTTAAGAAACTTACTTCAATTCCAAGACACTAGCAGTATCTCAGATTTAGTGAATTAACTTATAGATTCTTTTTTATTCAACTACATCTCAACACAGCTGACTGTGAGCTTTGTGTATTCCTTTTAACTCCATCTGGATACTAATGGTGTCATGTCTGTTTTCAGGTTTTCAAGCTTGCTGTTAATGGAGAATTTTTCTGACAGTTTTGTACAGCCTTTCCATTTTAGCAGAAATGCTACTGACCTAAGAGTTTCCATTATGCACTAAAAAGTATTACTGGTATAGATTTGTTTCTTTATAAAGATCCATAGTACTCTGTGCCAAAAAATTCTCACACCCATGGAAAAATGACATGACAAGGTTCTTACCAGAGAAGAGAAAGTCATTCTTAAAGTGCTAAAGTAACATGAGTTATTTAAACTCTTATTAAAATATTACTGAAGTATTAGCACAAGCATTTAAATAGACTGAGAGCAGCTATTTTAGGGAATAACTAAGGGATATTTTCAGATACCCAGCCTTCTGAGCCAGAGTTTTAAGAACTCTTATCACATAAATTTAATATTCTTATACTATAAAATCCCCTCCTAATGATTAAGAAGCAGGAAATGGAGAAGGAGTGTACACTCTTTCCATTTAATCCAAACATTCCAAAAGGGAATTTTACATTAACTTTGACAAAACTTAACTGGCATTTAAACTAGATGCAAAATTAGCAATGCAAACTTTTATGCCTCTGCAGAACGAATACAAAATGATCTATTCTTTGCTTGAATCCAGTTGTAGCAGTAACACCAATTAAAATTTGGATTATATGAGTATCAGAGATATTTTAATGGAGACAAAACTAAAATGTGACTTCTCCTTAGAGTTTTACCATAAGCATATATGAGGTCAAAACTACCAGCTGGAATAAGGGCAATGGTGTCTTGCCTATTCTTAACCTCTAAGGATCCCACTAAGGTTTGGCCACTGCCTGGGAAAAACAAGAGTAGGATATTCCATGTAGGATTTAACAGATGCCAGAAGCTTGTTACGTCGTAGGAATAAACCTACCACCCTCTCCACAAATCCTATTTCCAAAAGGATATGAAAGAAAATCAATGAGTGGAAACACACTAGATTTGGATTCTCCATTTTTTTTTTTCATGCTGCAAAAGCACATAGAGATGTAACCCAGCTCTGAGTGTCAGGCTTAACTTTGAATGACCTGGTTTTGGCCAAATGTGTCACAGCTTTAATGTTATTTAAACGTGGGGGTTTTTTTGTCTGTGAATATTAGCAAAGCCTTTGCTGCTTTAGATAAGCAGATGACATTCCATTCCTCATTAAAGCAAAGAAGTTGAATATTTATGAGTGTGGAGAATTATGTTGTCATGCATGTTAGTCTAGAAAATATAAATTCATCTCTTAAAAAAGTCAAAGGATCAAAGAAGGTTTTTACTGTTAATTGGAAACAAAGTGTCAACGGTGTCCTGATTTAAAGGGCACTCAAAGATGATAAGGGAGGGGTTGTTGTTTTTTTGGTGGTGGTTTTTTTTTTTCAAAAAGGAAATATAATTAAAGTAGAAGTGGAGTTATTATTAGTACTCCTTTACTAAAACCCTTTTCATTGCCTGTGGCATTCCCAATGTTCAAAGTCATTTTAAAAATAAAAAATATATTCTTGCAAACATACACCAAAATGACTAAAAGTAATATTTTTATAGCCAAAAGCACTTTAAACATCATGGTTGAAAGTATTTTAATTATGATAGTTTTATATGCTTCTTAAATCTACACATTTAATGCTACTAGTACGTTCTCATTGTTCTTTTTTCTAAGTAAAAATAGCTCATGGCTAATGAGCAGATAGAAAATAAGAGAGGATCACCTCCCATTTTGGACTCCCCTGCTCAGTGCCAACTGCAGCAGGAAAAATTAATCCCATGCTTGCTGAGCACACCTAGAAACACTGGATTTCTTGCACACACACTCCAGAACAGACTGAGTTGATGCCAGCATGGAGTATACTGGCAGCATTTCCTTCAGCAGTGAGTACTATCACACTCAACACAGACTCAAAGCAGCAGTATTAACCTATCTTCACTGGTTAGACTTCACTAAGTAACTTGCAAATGTCTTTTACAGGTCACAGTATAGACAATCACAAGAGTAGAGACAGGGAACCATTTTATGTTAATGTTCTTTCTAATTAAATACACAAACTGTAACCTCTAAGGGATAGATCTCTCTCTTTTCTGATGAGATAACCACTGTGCTTTTATAAAATGTAAGGTCATTTGTATTTTCTTTAGCATTCTTTAATTGCAGTAGTCAGATACACCCTGCAAAGGGCTCTTGATGTTTACTGTAGCAAGAGTCCATATTCATTCTTATTTCTGTAGAAGGGTGAGCACCTACTATTTACATTAGCCCTAAAAGACAAAGTTAAAGGCAAGTAAATATTAACAATGCTATCTGAAATTTTCCTACTCTTCCTAGCTAATCTCTGAGATAAAGCTGAAAAGGTTACAAAGTCATAACTTCTGACAATCAGTTCTGATGCTTTAAAATGTATTTATTAACAAAGCAACATCCAAACAAACATATTTGCTATGCTCCTCCAAATGCATGAGCTGAAATACTATGAGAATAAATTAATACCATTTTATCACTATTACATGTTACTAGACTACTTGTTAATAACACCAACAAATAATTAAAATACAAGTGAGAGATGATATTGCAAATCATCACTGCTTGGAGCAGCACTGTGTGAACTTTTTTTCAGTAGTAATAGAATTTACATGATTACAAGTGCAGTGGGTGCCATTAAAATTTTAACATTTGCCACTCTTTGTCATTATAATTCTGCATATAAATTCAGGGGCAGTGAATTTGGAGGTCTTAAAGCACCTGCTGCATCTAGAAGTCACAAATTATATTTCATTATAAAATAATTTGAATGTTCTGATGATAAGATTATTCAGCTGCCTGAACTTGCTGCCATCATTTTTCTTTGAACATGGACCCTCCGGGGCAATGTCAGCCCAATAGACTATTGGCATTGCTGTTGTTCAGGACACCAAAACTTGGTTTTAATTTTAAAGTTTCAAGTCCATTTCTTTAAGCATGCAAACTGGCAACTCAGGGAAGAAAGTCTCCTCTTCAAAACTTGCATACACGGGGATATTTTAGGCTGTGTGTGAGCAATTGCCCCTTCATCTAATGGGGAAGCTGTAGACACGAGTGCACTGCTCAGCTCTCAGAAACAGGGCTCTCATGCTTGGGTGGGGAATACCCCGGTGCCTATAAAGCCATTCAGCAATAGTCATTAATTCCAGCATGACATGAAGTAAAATCTAATGTGGTTTCAGACTGCTGAGGAATTAATCATTTTTTACTCCTCGCCACTTGAGACAGAGAATCATTAAGGTTGGAAAAGACCCTTAAAATCAAGTCCAACCGTAAAACATGAAGGACAAATCCAAATTGGAGAGCTTAGGGAATTCATGCTGAGGAGCAGAAGCTTTTAGACTTTACTTTCAGAGCAAGGAGAACTTCTGGACGTGCAGTCTGGGCCACAGAGGCATTGGGGTGGCTCACTGGGCTCAGGCTGAGGGCAAACCAGTGAGATTGCTGCTCTAACACAGTCGTGCTGCTGAGCAACCTGCACTGCCATCAAAGGAGACAAACACCAGCTTACTGCACCAACTGCCACGTGTCCTGAGGTTTCCTCTTTGTGCATTAGAATCCCTGTAGATCTGTCTAGGTGGTAACCAAGGCTTCAGTGCTATCATCTATTCTGTTAGGACATCCAAATGCTCAGCTTCTCCAGGAGGGCACTGTTACCTCCCTCCTTCCAAAAGGACCAGCCTACTTACAGTCTTCTGCTGAAAAGACTTA
Source organism: Corythornis vintsioides (assembly GCA_025447755.1). Taxonomy (NCBI): domain Eukaryota; kingdom Metazoa; phylum Chordata; class Aves; order Coraciiformes; family Alcedinidae; genus Corythornis; species Corythornis vintsioides. The sequence continues at coordinate 178,696 of JAOEGS010013220.1, read as the reverse complement.
AAAAGTTTAGATTTCAAAATGCTATAAATATGCTTCCCTATAAAGCTCCAGGGAAAGGATCCTGCTCTGGCAGGGGGGTTGGACTAGATGATCTTTAGAGGTCCCTTCCAGCCCCTGACATTCTGTGATTAACAAAGTAAGATAGCTGTTAACTGAACAAGAATACTACATTAACTTCTTCAGTTACTGCTTTCATATGTTTGCTTGGATGTAACTATTTAATTCATAGCAACAGTGTAGTTAGAAATGGAAAAACCCTATTTAGGTCACCTAGTCTATCTTTGCTATTTTCATCACTTTATTGTTCATTTTCTCTTTAAACCTTAATAATCTGTAAATCATGTATGGTTTATACACTAGGTCCTTAGCAGAAATGTTATTTACAAATGACAGTCACAAGCCCAAGAAAAACAACATTACAATACACACTAAACTTAAGGATTTGGGTTTGTCCAATGCAATAAGACTAGCTACTGGTACCAAGGACCACACAAGTAGACCGTTCATGGTTTGTTAAGCATTTTGACTATAATATGCTACAGAGAATTGTGTTTATTATTTGAATTTGGCCTAGGAAAATTAGCTGATGCTGGCAGACTGGCAGCAGAATCATGCTGACAGGGAATTTGTTAAAAAAAATACATAAATCCTTGAACTCCCCAGCAGAGATACTTTGCTATACAATTCAGGATATACGTCCACACTTGTGCACAAGAACACAGAGGAAGGTTGTTTTTTGAGGTACATATTAACAATAATGAGAGCCTCTACAACCACGTATGGCTACCTGGCTGATACGTGTTAAAATCACTGAACCTGAATTCAGCATTCCCTTTTAATTACCATAAATATAGGAATCCCCAAATCTGCTACTGAACGACAAGGAGACAACATTAGTGGACAGGTGAAGAAGACAACAGCCCTGGAAATACTTAGACTCAAGTGAAACAAAATAAAATGCCCATGACCTGCAAAAAGTCAAAACTGCTCCCAAACACCTCTTAGCAGATAACCACAGGCTTCTTAAAGGGGTGAAATGGGATTCAGGAAAATCTACAAATATATTTTATTTTTATTTTAAATGGCATGTGTCTGTATATGCATATAAAAGTTTTTGTTTTGTTTTGTTTTTTAATGACTTTCCTTATTATGAAGGAAACATTCATTTTGGAACCCAATGTTAACAGACTGGGTTTGGTGAAGTCTCAAATGCCTAACAGCTTTCCACACTTTCTTAATGCAGCAAAGACATTGGAACTTAATGAGAACAATTAAAACATCAATACTGTCAATAATTGTACTTCAGAGCATTTTCACAGAGGCCTCTGACTACTGGGGTTGTCTGCAGTCTGAAAGAGAGAAGTTCTAGAGCAAGGAAGAGCAGAAAATGTGCTGTCTGAAAGAGGCTCCTGGGACAACACAGGCTGTGGAGAATATAGGTTTAAAATTCAGACTATTTGGTCACTAAAGCCTCTACCTTAAAGAAAGCTAAGGAAGAGAGACCTTTCCCAATACCTCCTGGTACTCCACAGCAGGTTGTATCTAGGCTCTAGCCAGCTGTCAAAAGCTCTAACTACAGATTTCCACCTTTTATCTATCTTTTTGGAAACAAACAACTCCCCAGTTCTCTGTGGAGTACTCTAATTAATGAAAGCTCATGCATTTATTCTGCATAGTATATAAACCTACTTACAAAACAAAGCAGAACAAGGTTCATCACATCACTACCAGTCTGAATTTTCCATCACTGAAAAGCAGCAAGGGTAAGATCAGCTGACAGTTTCAGGGCAGGGGATTGACAGTCAAGGAGTGGAACAGGAGCCCAAAGAGCCTGTGCACTTTCTGTCCTTGGAGGCTTTCAAGGCTCCACAATAGAGCCCTGAGCTGCCTGGTGGGATCTCAGAACTGACCCTGCTTCAGAAGCAAGATGGACAGTATGACCTCCTGAGCTCTCTTCAAACTTGATCTATCCTCTGACCTTTTCACTTTTTGTCTCCATGTTCAAAATGGTTTTAAAATAAGAACCACCAGTACAACAAAGAATAATTAAAGATGAGTGATAAGTAGACTCCATTACTGAGGTTTAACAGCACTCCCACTTTACCCAAATACCCTCTTGAGCAGCTTTGATCACCCTCCTCTTTCTAGGAGTCCCTTCACTTTATAAAGTCCTTCAAGATGAAAAGCACACCATGAATGGCATGTATATTCATTTTTCCTGTATTTTTAACCTACTTGAGGGCTCAACAAAGACACAGTTTACTTTCATGACAGTTACCTGTTAATTTTGTTCCATCGTGTGGAAACATGCAGCTAATCTGAATGCACTGGGGTGATTTATTTTCTTGTTTTATCATGTCAACCAACTCTCTCCTATTAATTCAAGATATTAAAATCTATGCCAGCATGCAAGGGATTCAGAAACACTCCACAATATATTTTACGTGTAAATCTACAGGCTGAGGTTAAACTAAACCACCAGAGCACAAAGACTCCATAATACATAATTAGGACAGCAGGAACCAAGTTTGTAAGCAGGATTATGACCAGGGAAGATGTGGATTTTTACAACGTATACAAAAATGTAGAATTTCCTCATGAATCTTACATAAAATAAATTTGTACTAGCACTTATGCTATCATTTTTCCTTTTAGCTTATGAAGAAGAAAACATTTGGGAAGAAGCATTTTCTTCTCCACCTGTCTTTATTTGATTTATTAGTGCATTACATTTATCAGCACTCAGTTGTCCCGATGGTTAGGGAACAATCTGAGGCATTACACAATGAATGCAACATTGAGACTACTCCTGAACAGTGCAAAAATTCCCTTCTGGATAAATGCCTCATTCTCATTGACAAACTGTATCTGCACTCGGGTATCCTGTCAAAAAGGCTGAATTCATAAATGCAGTGGAATTATTTCCCCCACATTTTCTTCTGCACTACTCTCTAGAAGCTGAAATTCAGCCAGCAGTTTAGAGGTCCATGACAGCACAATTCTGTATTTGATGGAAACAGCAAGAAAAACTAAGCTGTGCATATTGGAATTCGATGAACATCCCTAGCTCAACAGCTTTAATAGTGAAAAGTTTCAGTGAGTCTGGAACTTGCTGACTGCAATTGTTGAGCATCTCAGCTCTCTCACTGCCCAGGACCTCTGCCCCAGAGGCAAGACACACTTCTTACAGAAACTTTTTCTCCTTAGTCCATTGGTGTAAAATTACATTTTGCAGCCTGTCTAGCTGTAGTGGGAAAAGGGGAATGCAGCAGAGGGAAGGGAAGGAGAAGATTGCCTACATGTAAACCAATTTTTCTCCCAAGATCCTTGTGGTAACAGAAATAATTGCTCAGTTTTATGAAATGCAGGAAATCCTCCTAGTAACTGTTTATCCCTGGCCTCACAGCAATACTCAAGAAGTCCCTTGTAAGTTCATCTCCCAGTGTCACAGCCCTGAATCTTGGACATGACTTCAAATGAGTTTCTCTTCAATCAAATACTAAACTGCCTCATACTTACACTGTGAAATCACATGAGACTGTTGGGTCAGGACAGCAAGTCTGCAATCTTCTGCAATTCCTGTTTCAGAAGGAGACCTTCTGACACCCAATCCAAACCTGAATCCTGTTTTACAGAGGGTGAAGTTCTAGTAAAAACAAAATAATTTCTATTTCAAGTGGTCTCACCTGATAGGTTTTAGAAGAAATGCAAGAAGCAGTTACAGGTTTTTTTTTATTAACTAAATCAGTTATCAGTTTTTCTTTTTGTGTGGTACAGTCAGACTGACTCATTCCCTCTGGATAGCTGGCTAGGCTTGAACTAGACAACACATCTGAAGAAAGCTTTAGCAAAGAGATTTGTTTGATAATTTTGCACTTAATGAAAATATATACAAAAATTAATATGCACAAACAATGCAACATTCAATGCCTTGTATATAACTTAGGGGTGACATTTCATTTCCATCTCACAAGCATTAGAGAGCCTTGTGTCCTTATGATCATGTTGCCCTTGTGTACAGAGACTGTGATCCAGCTTTAATTGGGATACTGACATGACCTGTTTCTTGTGGCAGGAAACATCAAAATACTTTCCCTCAAGACCTTCAGATTTAGATGACATTGACTCAAGGGCAGGAGAGACACCTGAAGACAGCAAAGCCAGGTACAAGACTATCAACCTGTAAGTAGGGACTTGCATGTTTTCTGAAACCAATGTCATACCCAAGTTTTCTCCACGAATGTCCTAGGAGAGCTTCCCTGTAGTCTAGTGGGCATCAGTGGCAGGTGAAGAATGTGACCTGTGGGATGGATGTGGCCTTGAGCACAAGCTCAACCTAGGTCCTGTGTAACTGAAAAATGTAGCTCCTGAACTCATTCCTGGAGACCTGTTTTGCACACCATCCATGTACAGATTTAATACTGGTGTGCTTGGGACTCACAGGCAGCACAAGCATAGACTGTGTCCCTTTGATTTGATGCTCTGTATATGAAAAATAAGGTTTAACTAGGAATCTATCTGTTTCTGACAAGACTATGATGGATAGAGCTACTTTATTTACTCTGACAGTAATATCTTTGCTGATGAGCTTTGTGCTTTGCAAAAGAAAAGGAACAGTGAGTATCTAGATTTATATACAAGGTGAAAAATTGCATTTCAGACTGGAATATATAATTTCATAGATTATGAGTTTTGTTTAATGACTGACTGCAAAACTGATATTTCAGAGTTTAGCATTTCCATGATTTATGGTCTTGTCAGAGAATTTTTAATATGCTTCATGGGCACAGATGTTTCTGCAACTGTGACATGCTATAAAAATTCACAGTGGTCAATTGCCCTCCAGAGCTTTACATATTAAGTCTGTGGCAGAAAAGTCAGAGCATTGTGTAGTGGAGCTGCAATGAAGAGCAGGTAGGGATAATTTTATCATTAACTTGTGAAGTTTCTTGTTGTTAACCACTGCTTGCAGTCCCTGTGATTCCAAAGGTGTAAAGAGAAAGATTATTTGAAACAAAAGAAAGAAAATTCAACTAAAACCACTGCAACAATACTACCTTTTCAAATAAACAGATAAATAAGTAAATTACATTTACAGACCTGACTTTCTCATACCTAATTTGGGGCTAAATTGCTCCAGCTAAAGTGAAACAACCTTAGTTACAAACAAATTCCCCTAATGTGTCTTCAAAATTATTTTCTCAGTAGAAAAATCTGACTTCTCAATGGAGGATAGGCTGGAATAAGTGGATTTTAGGAGATTCATGATGATTTCATAGTATGTTGCATAGTATTTCAACGTGTTGCTCTCCAGCTGGTTTGGGGTCCATCAGGATGTGGAAGAGCCAGCATCCCAGCAGTGCTGTTTAATACAGAGCTATCTGTACAATCTCTTGACACACATTTCTATAAGACCTGAATAAATTTAAACTTCAAAGCACCCTCTGTTCTCAAAAGCAGCACTCACTAGATCCCAAGACTCCTATTCCGAAAGCAAAAGATCTGGTCCTTTTTTGTTTGTTTGTTTGTTTTAAGGTTTATTTTTATCCTCCTATTCCATTAATATAATTTTCAAAGTTGTATTCACTACCTGTAATTCTGGTTTTGCTGGAGCACTTCTGCCTCATTCCAGGCCTATGAAAGCAGCAGATAATTGTGATATTACACTGTCATGTGGCAAGCCAGGGATAATATATTCAGCTTGGTACCTTATTGGGATTTTATATCTTTTTTCTCTGCCTTCCTTCAAACTGTTTCTCAGTCAGCCATCAGTTTCATGTTTTGTTTGACAGACTATTTTCAGTGTAACTGAGCTCATTGAATTGCAAAGGAAACTAATGAGTATGAGTATTACAACACTCCCACATAGACAGGCTCTTCCAACTGGCTGCCTAACTGCCACACAAAACCTTCACACAACTCTACCAGATTTGTTGAGCAACAGTGGTGTATCAGAACAACAATAAATTGCTTTAAAAAAGCTCTTTTCTTATATATAGGTGAGAATACATGTAAACAAAGCCACATTTTACAAGAGGAGAATTGTTCTTACAGACTGTTTAGGATAAGAAGTCAATGCACATCTAAAATTAGTATGTCTCTCTAATCTGTTGTTAGTATAACTGCTAGGAAGCAAAGTAAAACCAGAATTGCATCATTCCCCCACCACTGTATTGACTGATTTATCCAGTACAGAAGCATTTTTTGCTGATAATTTTTACGGATGACTATACAGAAAATATATTACAGAATAAGGACATCCACACACAAAAAGAAAAAAAGGTATGAGTTTCATCTTGATCTTAGCAGCTGACTCTTCTTCCACAGCATGGAACCATCAGCAGGTCTGACTGTTGCCCTGCTGTAAATTCCCTGTACCTTAAAGGCTACTACAATTCTGCAGGGACCTCTGCCTGTCCCTCTAAAGCTCAGTCAGGTCGAAATATGTGTGAGAAATCACCTGTTTATCTCAAGAGTGGGCAAGTCAGTAGCCCTGGGATATTTCAAGTATGGGCACATGTGGCTATGCCTGCTTCAGAATGAGCTGCATGCACTGCCAGTGGCTTTCAGCAAGAATTGTTCCCTCTTCAAAAACAGAACTTGCTGGTTTACTTCATTAGAGAAGCAGTAGTGTCAAAGTAACTAACCTCTCTGTTCTTCACTGTCCTGTTGTTACATCTGACTTTGATCTTTTAGAAAAAGAAAACTAATTCATTTTGCTTAAATTGAGCTGTGAGAAACAGCCATGCCTTAAAAAACATAATACTATGAGTAGTCAAACACATGGCAACAGATTTTAGCTCAACTAGAATATGAACAAACTCCCATATGGTAGCATGAGCAATCATGACCAAAACAAGACTATATATCTTGTACAAGGAATAACAAACAACTGTGGGTTTTGTTGGTTTTTTGTTTGGTTGGTTAAAAAAAAAAACCAAAAAAAAGCCAAAAAAAACCAAAACAACATAAAAACCCCAAAACCTTCACTCTTTTATTTGCATTGGAAAATAAGGATGTTTTACTGAAAGTTTAACTACAGGAATTCCTGGATTACTAAACATAAAATATCCTTTACCAAACTGATTCCAGAAGTAACAGATGATCATAAACAGCTTATATTCTTGTTTTCTGCAGAAAATTGTTCATTAAAACTGTATAACAGAAAATATATTTATGAAATTCACTCAGTGCAGATACAAAAACATTCCTAAATCAGGAATCAGAGAAAATAAGCTGGACTGTAGCTGAAAAAGGGAATAAATCAACACATATCTGGACATTCTCCTTGAATAAGCATATTAAATATTCCTGTACAAGTCCAGCCAGTGAGTGATTTCTGCTACTTCTACCTACAGTTTAACTTTCTGAGTCCTCTGCAATAACTGCCCAGCCACTGTAGCTGTGAGGAGCTGCAACTCAACCACTGGGAGCAGAATAGCTGTTCTCTTGAAAACCTTTAATTTGCCCTAGGTGAATTATCTTCATTTCTTGTGTGCAGAACGGGCTAGGATGGCTACCTGACTCTTACAGAATTCATTGCATTCACATTTTCAAAGCATAATGCTCTAACATTTAACTTATTCACAAAAAAATGAGTGTGGGTTTGCATTTTTTGTTTGCTTTTGTTTTTGTTTTAATAAATCTTAACTATTCTGATTTAGATATTCTAGCAAATAAGCAGTACTGCAAGGTAAAAGGAAGGCAGAGTGCTTATGTGACAGCCTGTCCCCATCAGACAAATGCAATTTTGGTATATTTTCCCAACAAACTTCTGTATCACTTGCCAGGTGGCACATCTGACCTCAAAATCTCTTTGTAAACAGTCAGCTGTTGCTAACACGGTAGGAATTCAAATCATTTGTTCTGGAGAACAGGTTGAATCAACATCCAGACAAGGTGCAACACCTATATTTGTTCAGTATTAATGACACTCCTGCCTCGTTCAGTCCTGTGCATCTGTCTGACAGCCAGCAAAGACAGTGGCAGGAGCCTCCCTGTGCTAGCTCAAGATGTGTGCAGCCCTTCAGTCTGAGCCACTCTGTCAATCTCACCTCTAACAAACATCACCATTTCTCTCCCTTTATAGCATAAGGTGAGTTCATAGAATTATCCAGCCAAAAATGTTAACTTGCTTAAAAATTAGCTCTCAATATGTTCATGTATTCACCAAGATGTTAAAAATAGCTAACTCCAGACTCTGTGTTCTGCATTATTCCTACACTGCATGAAACATGACAGAGAATTTCTGAAGTGCACACAGTGTCTAGAAAACCAGCTCCTTCATTTGCACTGGAATTTGCTACACGCTTGTCAATTCAGTATAAGGAACTGCACCTCCTCACTGGACAGGGGGAACACCATCTCCTAACTAATGTTTGGGGGTTTCCATTTCTCAAAGAACTTTACAGGAGTTGAGTATTAGGATCCCCACTTTGCAGGCGAGGCACAGAGAGGTCTCTTGGGTCCTGATACAGCTTTCTGACCATTACCTTCCATGGTCACCATGAAAAAACAACTGGATACCAGACAACAGAACTTGCCTTCCATGGAAATAGACACCATGCTTTGTATGTAACAGAAATGACAACTTTGACAGAGCCAAAGATCTCATTGTGTGCTCCACGTTCCCACTGTAGAGCTTTGGGTAAGAGCTGCAGGAGATCATGCAGCACCTGCACAGGCTGTTGGCAGGTGCAGCCTCAAAAGGTATCCATGCTTTTCCAATGGAGCTCCTATTCCAATGTCAGAGGATGGTTATTGTAATGATAATTATGCCAGGAGAGGAATCAAAATACTATCAGACTACTGGCCAAACTCACTCTACATCCTAAAAAATTCCATTTAAACTGTTGGCAGTAATTATTAAGATTGAGAAATGATCCGTTCTGAGAATTAATGCCAACCATAAAGGGCATGCTGAAAAAATTCATAATACCTGTAGAATCTCCTTCTTTGATTTGAGTGATCAGTACTGAGTTGAAAACAGGAAGCTTGCATACAATAGTTTTTTTAATTTGTAAATAATTGCCTACTATGAAGTTATTTTTTCCTCTCCCACCCTTTTAAATACTATAAAAATTGTTTAAAATAACATTTTCAATAATATAGAGACTCCCATGGGGATGTATAAAAGATTTTTTTTTCTTTACACCTGCCACAAAGTGCTTAATCATATTAATCATATTAAATATGATTTAGACAAATTGGGCTGTTTGCCAGTAATGAACTGAAAAGAACATCTGGACTTGTGCAACACATGCAAATTCACCTCTAGCAAATCAATCTGGTGGTGGTGAATCTGAGCTTGCTTCTAGATAATTTTTGATTTGTGGCCAATTACTCTTGACCTCTAAAAAGGACTGAAACATTCATATCCTTGTAACTTCTTAGACACACTTCTTATTTACTCTTTAATATCACTTTTCATAGAGCATTTCACTACAGATCAGATATATAGATAGTTCCACTAGTTTTATACAGTTCCTCTATAGACACCTATATTCCTGGCTCAATGTATTGTATGCACCAGCTGTTTGCAAATCAGTAGAGATATTTAATTTTAGAAACTCTGGTAATAAAAGGTCTCTGGAGCTCATCATTCCTGTTAGAAATCACACAATATATCTGCCAAAGTGGCCACGATTCATCCCCTCTATCAGTGTCCTGAGGTCAGTGGTTCCACAACTGCACTGCAGTATGGAGTTGCACCAGGGAGGCTCTGAACTCCACCAGGATTTCACATTCATGACAAACTTAAAGGGGTTTTGAGGAATCCCAGACGATGAATCCCAATCAAAGTGCTCAGCATGCACCAGAAGTGCTCAGCCTAGTACAGTACTACACATGATGGGCAGATAAAAGGCCTGTTTTTATGAGAAGCCATAGGTATTCTCATCTGTTAGTACTTTTATTTATGTTTAGATCCCTTCCTAAAACTTGAAACTAAACTAGAGAGGAATGAAATCAACACATAATGAGTCTGAAGCTTTGTCTATGTATCTTCCACATGATTTAGTGTTCAGAGGTCAACAGGCAAAGAAGCTACATGCTATCCTATGAAGAACATGCTATCCTATGAAGCTTAAAATATACCCTATTAAATATGGCTATTTCTCAGGCAGAAGCATAAAACACAAAGATATAAATATAGATAAAAGAATAACTCCATGGACATGGGCTCAATCAGTATTATTTTTCTTATGGGCTACTTTTTCTGAGTAATGGCAATAAAATTACAAACCAGAAAAATACAATATCCTAATCCACAAAACTAGCACCACTAAGATTATGGATTTTTTACAGTCTGAATTATTCTACAAACCCGAGAATTCTGTGAAAATATATTAGGAAATAACAGAGACTTAAAGCAAGCTTAAGACTTCTTAGTTTTGTCTTTAAGAGAGAACATTTCTAGTATTCCCCATACAGAGCAATATGCTTAAGAGTATCAGGCAACTGTTCTCCAGGTTGTTTCCATTTCTTACAAGAGCAAAAAACCCCCGAGTTCCTAGTTGTTGGAGGCCTGAAACACCTGAAATCTGTTCTGCTAGTGATGCCAGCCTGGATTAACCTTCATTTCAATAATTCATAAAGCAGATGCTAAAGATAATTTAACTATCAATATGGGCATGCATTTTGCTGCACTTACACAATCCTTCAGGCTAAAGAGTGACTTGTGAGATTTTTTTCTTGAAATGGGCCATGTATTTATAAATGTGGGAAAATCCACAGCCTAGTAGGGTAAGAAAATCAGAAGCAGTGTGAAACATCTTAAATATGCTCATGGTTCTCCACTGTAGATTAAAATCTGCAGGAAACACACAAGACTGTGCTGTCCCAGATGTGCTTAACATTACCCTGCAATTCCAACAGCTCACCAGAGGCAGTGGGCTCTGTCTGTGTTCAGTAACCTCATTACCTTTAAACATTTGCTAATTAGCAAGACAGTAATGCAGGCAGGTGCCTTGGATGTGTCAATACAGCTAACACCCAGGTCAGGAAGAGCTGAGATGATTTCCTAGGTGATCATTTCCTAGATGATCATTTCCTAGTACAATCTTCAACATCACTGCAAATTGGCCATGTCAAAACTGGAAAAGCTGTTTCTCCATTGCACCTGATCAAAAATGTTTGCCCTTTTGGTCCTTGTTTTATGTAAGCAGCAGGGCAAATCACCACACTCACAACATGGTGCAAAATCAAGAGCAATTCTACCAGTAACATTTTCCTCATGATGGAGAATGGAAATGCTGCTAGCAGAAGAGCTGGAACTCACAGGAACAATTCCTGTCAGATGCTGGAGAAATTCAGCTCTGTTCTGATGGTTTTTTTTGTTAGGTCCAAACCCTCAGATAAAACTGGATTTTATTTTATTTTTTTTTAAAGCATGACAATTGAGGAAATGCAAAAATAATTTGGCCTGTCTATATAGGGTACTTTGAAAATGCATGTTTTTCTGCCTTACATAGTATAAGTAAATAGACAGATGTAATAAGAAGTTAACAAAAAAGCCCCAAGCTTTGAAGAGCTTCTCACAGCATGCAATAGGCTGCAAAAGTCTTATCAGTGAAGTGTATTAGTTTGAGCTCATTTTTTTTTTCTTGTTCATTATCTGTCTACTTCCCAAGAGAATATTTCAGAGATTAGTGTATAATTATAATCAACAGTTATTTTATGAGGCCTACAAGACCTCCCTGAACTAAATGACTTTTCCCTTTTAGTCACAAGCCTTTCAATGGCATTAGTAATTTCTTTAAGTGGTCAATCACACAAATTCAAATGATGAATAGCAATCTTCATTAATACTGGGTTCAGCTGCTTTAGCAATTGATGAACATATCTTATGCAATACATTTTTTCTTGTGCACTGACTTCTATTTTTGTTATTAGCTTCCAGCTGAAGTAAGTAGAAATTTGTCATTGATTTTAGGACCAGTATTATAGCTGGATCAAACAAAAAACAAAAAAAAAAAAGGAAAAGGCAAAAAAAAAAAGGCAAAAAAAAGCAGCAGCAGTATCTTTTGCTACTTCTATGATCATTACATCTTCCCTTTCATTATTTGCATTGTAATTTGAAGGCTGCCATGCAATTCAAGACTATGGAATGGCCAAGTGGAAGGAATATTTTCAAAGGAATTTTCGAAGTCACACTGACTGCAAATCAGAATACTGTTAAAAGAAGTACTAACAAGGGAGGATTCCACTCACAGCCTGAGTTTCCTTTTACAATAGCTCACATTTTGCTGCTTTAAACCTCTGATAGAATATAAGAAAGAATAATTAAATAAGTGATACACCACATGTTGCAGGAGATAGGTAATTTATAATGGTAATCACAAGTGTATGTTGCATCCTATTGTAAATACCTGCTTTTCCTTGTGAAAATGTGATTTACAAGTTCCATTAATAGTGATTACACTTTATAAACAAGACAAGAAGTTCCTAATTCCCCATAGGAAACACGTAACAAGTATTTTTTTACTTCCACTTGGGAGAAGACTCTAAGAACCAGCATTCTGAATATCAGCCAAAATACAGCAGATGATCATAGGAGAAATGAAGAGAAAACCAGAAGCCAAAGCACTGAGAAGGTTTTGGGGACTGCCTGAAAGAGAGCAGTGGGGATCTGACCTGGAATAACCATGTGAATGGACAAGATCTTAAAGGAAAAAGCTCCTCCAGAGTTCAGTGGAGAGCAGGAGGGAAAGCATGTTGCTGGCTGGAAGCAGAAGCTGACATCCTAGCAGCTGATGGAAGGTTATGAACAGAGAAGCTAAGTACTGCAGGATCATGAAAATGAAGATAAAAGTTGATGTTTGATGAGGAGGAGCCACCAGAGGACACCCAGAGAGCAGTGACACAGAACCAGGGGCTGGGAGGGTGAGCTCTGCAGCACAGCTCTCTGGATAAGCCAGGATCTGGCGTGGGGAAGAAAAGGACAGTGCAGTGGCAAGGAGGGAGAGGAGAGGCTGCTGAAGGTGTCACTGGCAACACAAGGGGCTGTTAAGCAGACTTAAAAGGAGGAAAAAAAGGAGTTCCCTTAGCATTTCTAGAGCTGAACTACATCAGAGCAAGTGCAGACAGGTAAAGCTGAACCCCAGTGTCTCACAGCAGCCCAGGGCTACCCCCAAGGTGATGCCAGCTCCCCAGCAGCATGGCACTTACTGCCTTTTTATCCCTTATCTACACCTGTACAGGTGTACTGTACAATTGCAGCTCCCTCAGGAGTGGACTGTTTGTTTCATTTGGTGTATCTAAACTTAATATACTCCAGTACCACCATATCCTAATCCCAAATATTAACGAAGCTGTGTGAACAAGGATATTAAACCCACAAAGATTGTTTGGAAAAGGTGGTAGAAGCAGTCCCTAGAAGAACTAAGCAGTGTGTTACATACAGTACCTTCCCTGTATAAGCACAATGCAGCTGGTGGATCTGCCCCCAGTGTGAGCATCCCTGCCAGTCTTTGATGATTACCTCCAATTAAGAAACGTTTCTTTTTAAATTACAATATTCCCATGGTCACATTGTTCACCACCTTTAGTTTGCTCTGTACACAAAAAGGCTGTTGGACTGAAAACATCCATCATTTACTTAGACAAAAAAGAAATCCCACAAGGTGTGTGTTAAAATGAGATAACACGTGCCCCACTGGCCTCAAACCAGCCAATAAAAGGACTATCCTATAATACCACAGTCTCAGAAATGTCTTCTTGTGATAATGAAATGGCACCAAAGTTGATTTTATTGTAGAAAAGCTGTGTTCATCCACACACTAGCACTATTTTTATGCTATTTCAAGTGAAAATATCCAACCTTCATGTTATTCTGTGGCACAGCAGAGAAACACCCACTGAATTATTCAGTATGTTAAACTGTGTCATGTAATAAAGTGTGATAGTTAGAAACTGCTTTTCTTAGTTATATGATGAGTAACAGCACTGTAGAGGCCCAGAAAGAGGTTCATTGCTCTGTGAGGTTCCAGTAAAATTCTGGGCAGGAGAATGTCACTCTGCCATAGATTAATTCTTAAATCTTTGTTTCAGCTTCACAATGAAGCAGAAGAAGAAAAAAAAAATAATTCAGTTTTATAAAATGTTTTTCTCCCAGTGAAGTCCTAGAAACAAAAGTGTTTAAAATACCTATGCCTGTACCTAGGAATAAATTCTTTTTTAAGTACTTTGGAGACTCAAAGGTCATCTTCAGCTTCTACCCTTCAAAAAGGAAAGTCTAAGAAGAAAACCAGAGAAATAGGTCATAAGAAAAGTATTTCTGAACCCTTTCCAGTGTTAAATTTGAAACTGAATTAAAAAACAGTGAACAACGGCCATGAATTTTCTTTATCAAGATTTCCACACCTCTCCCCCCGTCTTCATATCTGACATAATCATTAGAGATAATGTTAGTCCTTTATTTTAACTGTGAATATTAAGATAGTGTAAGAAATTGGCTAGTCAGTTGTGAATTATTATAGCAATAAAAGTCTTTGGTGGAAGATGAATCTTCAAAATAGTCCGAAGGTGTCAATACACGAAGAGTAATGTGAGGATCACATATTTATTGAGGCTGCAGCATTTATCAAAGTCATCAGCATTTAATTGGACTCCCTGTACTTGCTAGCTTTTTATTTCTACTGTACAAGTTTATTCACGTATTTAGGCATGAAGTGCTAAGCTTCCTGGTTTTTATTTTAGCTCTTTCAGACATTTGTTAGCATGTAACTTTTAACTTCACTTTTTTAAGTTCACACTGAGCTGATGACCTGGACTGCAGGGCACAGGGTGCCCCTCAGGTATAGGTGGCACAGCTGCACAGGCACAGGAAAGCCAGGGATGTGGGAGGAAGGCAACTGCAGAGCAGCACAGCAGGGCTGCCCTCTGCAAGCCCAGCGAGCCAAGTGCTTTCTGGAGCAGCTCTGCAGGAGGCCCAGCTGTGCCAAGCCTCCCATGGCACATCAGCGTGGCCCACAGCTGGCAGGGCACAGCTCCAGTGGGCACCAAACAGATTACAGAAAGATGACTCAGTGAGAGTATTTTCCTGGAGTCCACAGACCTGTTGGGACACTTCCATTATTGATTTTTTTTTCCCACTGATAGATTCCTTTGCAGAATGCAAAGAGCAATCAGGCATTAATGTATGCATGCAGATTTCATGAGGCTCTCCTCTAACTAGCTGCTTATGAAATAGTAATGTCATTTTTGACTAAGGGAAATGGGGAAGCCAGTGGTCACTGGAACTGCTCTCAGATGCTTGACACAAGGTACCTACCTGACACAAGGCATGAGGGCTTTTTACTGCAGTTCATGTGTCACACCTTCATTTGTAGCAGCTGAAGTGTGATTCTTAAAAAATCCTCAGATGCACTGTAAACTGTAAATTCCTACTACACTGTAAGGATGTGTTGTTTACAGCTGTTTAGATCCACTAAATATTTGTGGATTTGCTTCCTCAGCTATAGCAGGAACTTACTGGTCATAACTCCCCGCCTTGTTCAATAACTTCCAGTAATTATCATGAAGAAAATGCAATAAATTTATGTAATAGACTGCCCCTTTGCTATAATATACAATGAAAAGCAATCAATGCTCCTTACAATAAGGAGAAGAAATACAACTGTGTTTTACTTTATAGCCTTGGTAATGCAACTTTGGAAACCACCAGAGGGAGTAGAGTGAAAGTCCAGGGGGAAAATCCCAGCCCTGCAAAACGTAGCCCAGGGCTGACACCTTACAAAGTCAGGTACACAACCCCGGGCTGTGAAACTATAGTGGGCTGGTTTATTTGTTCACCCATCCAGCAAATGCAACGTCCCTGTGAATTGCTGCTCTTATTTCATATGCTCAGAAACAGGGAAGCCACACGAATCTCATCAACAAGCCTCAAACTTAACCTTTGGAGAAGTAATTACAAAAAAAAAAAAATGATGCAGGAGGAGGACAGCAAAGTATCTACTTTTACAGTTACCAACAATAGGAGTGGAAAACAAGATAGTTAGATTTAATCATGGTTTTAATATGTAGTTTTACTAGAACTTAAATCTAAGGGCATTTCTGAGCCATCCTAGTTACACTTTAACTAAAATTACATGCTACATATCTTGGAAAGTAAATGAAAACCTTTTCCTGGTGATTTGTTATACATTTCTTTTTTGCCTCTGGCTAAGTGAAGGCTGGGCCTCTGAAGAGTTTCAAGTATAATGCCTAGTGAATATAAAACACTCCATTAATTGGGATAATAGGTCCTGGCATGTAATTGCATTGCTAAGGTACTATGGATAGTGGTTGAGTGAAATGGTATTTATTCAAGGTTGTTAGTCACCCGTGGATAACTTTATTTGTCCACTGATGCTTAAATAAATGCATCATCCATCAGTAAGAATACTTATGAAAAAAATTTATAGCAAAAATCATTATCATGTCTCAAATTATAAAAGGAAACAGTATATAAAAATTGCTGAGCGATGGTACAATAAAGCCAAGCCGTGCTGCAGCTTGCTTGTTTTTCTGCCACTGAATACTACAGGGAAAAAAAAGTCTGAATGACAATGACAACTTTACTCACAATATTTACCATAACCTCTCAATATACTAGATATCTTTAAAAAAAATATTTTTTTCCTAATAATTCACTCTGAAAGTGTTGTAGATGTGAACACTGTCTAAACAGGATAAAAACATTCAATAATGCACCAATTGCAAAAAACCCACTTAACAGCATGTTGAAGCTGCATGGATGAGTAAGGCAGCATGTTTTGTTCATGTCATTGTTCTGCTGTTCTGTTGCAATGATCACTAATCCCCCAGAAAACAGTGAAAAATAAATCACACACACACCAGTAAGACACAAGTATTGCTCGATTATGGGCATTCTGAAATAAAGCTTAAACAAGACAGAAAAGACCTACAAAGAATTCCCATTGATGCTGCCAACAGCTCAGCTCAGAACACCTTCATATCTCCTATAGATAAAGGAATTGTTATTAAGGACCTGATTTCCAAATAGAGCACAGCCAAATCCTCTTTTATCTTCAGCTGCATATGCAAACACTCATTATTTTGACAATCCTACCCTCAAGACCTTATCTCATCATATGTTCCTTCCAAACAGAACTGAATAATATCCAACTTACAAGGGATACAGGTTCCCAAACAAGGTTTAGAAGGAAATACATGCATTAATTGAAACAACAGTGCCTATAGCTGCAGCAAATGCCTTATTATGCATATTTATATTTTCTAAGTCACTGTCAGCATAGTTTGGCTGGGATCATGAGACTTTGTCTGTTAAGTTCACAAGTATATCCCTTTTGAAAGCATCACTGACAGTTTTTTAGAGAGATCCAAAGAGAAAACCACCTTCTCTGAGTTCGAAAGGGTAGCACAAGCTTTCTTTGCCGTTCACAGCAATAAATCCTGGCTTTGCTTTGGCCGTCTTTGGTCTCCACCCCTCCCACTGGCTGCAGAGCCACCAGCCACCTCCCCACCTGCATGGGGAGCCAAAGCAGCACCTCAATCAAAGCATCTTGTTTGTCAAGTGGCTGGACCTGCCACATTCATCCACCTCAGGGGGTATAAAGGGCAGGGAACAGAGCAGTTTGCTGAGAAAGGAGCCCATTTCAAAAACAGTTCACATTTTCAACAGTGAAAAAAAGGAACAGCCACTCCTGCCTTCCTAACACACACATGAAATTTCACAGGAGACGGGGAAAGTTCTGCTCAGCTCAGGGAAGAGGTTGTTAGTTACATCTAAATATAAAGCTGATACCAGTGAAGCCTGATCCTCCAACAACGTGTGTGTCAGAAGTTAACAGCACACAAGGTGTTGCAGCAGTCTGAGGTGACTCCTGTTAAATTAACCACATATATATGATGAGCATTAGAAAACAGCAGCAGTGTCTTTTTCCTTAGATTCACTTTTGAGGACTTCTGGAAGGTCTCACGTTTTGAAATATCAAACAACATCATAGGATTGATCAGCAAGTAGAAGAAAAATCTTCCAGTCATCCCTCAAAGACCCCCTGTCCTCAAAGCAGGATTCACAGATTCTCCTCCAAGTTCCATGCTCCTCTCAGGGCTCTCAGCCTCTCTGCATATTACTTTATTTCCACCTCTCTAGATCCTATATTCCCATATTTACCAACTTCACTGAATGTGCTGATTTATTTCTAAAATTTCTTTATTATCTAATATTTTTTATTTCTAAAATATTTCTATTTATTTTCTGATATTTCTATGTTTCCAAATTCTAAGAATAGGGAAATTTGGCCTAATGGTTACTCCATATGAGCTGATTCAGAAATAAGTTCAACTTGATATGAAAAGTCCATTTGGACACATTGCAGCTACACACAGTGAGCATTTAATGTTGATTTGTCAATAAGGATGCACTGAACATCTCTTCCTATTCCCTAATTCAGTATCTAGTTTGACTGCACTGAACCTGTGTAATACTCCAATGCAGAACAACTTGTAACACTTAGATCTATTTCATTTCATTTTCCACCCTCTGGTCTCTTCATTTGATTTATAAGAAATTATACTGTAAACCAATTACAACCACATGCCATTTAAACCAGCTTTTTACTTTAGTACCACCTGAAATATTTATCACCTTACATATTTTAAACTAAATAATTAAAAGATTAAAGAGAATGATCCCAACAAAGAAAGCAAAAGGATTCTACATCGTTTACAAGGATTCTTCAACAAGCTCCCAAAATGCACTTCCCATGCCCTGCTGTTCTGGTTACTTATTAGTATTAAAATCTTCAGCATCAACTCCATATTCAGAGAGGCTATCCAAACATCTGGTTAAAAAAATTTTGAATGAAACTTTGATGAAACTTTCGTCAAAAGAAAAAGATTTATTAAAGTGGAGAACCACTAAATCTTGCATTTTCTCCCATGCATGTGTAAAGAAGTAACCTTATTTGCTTAACATGATTCACCTTTCAGAAATCCTTGCTTTCTGATGCCCTTTAAGTTATAAATTTCTAAGTGTATCCTTTTGGCAGCAGTAAACTAGTATTCTCCTCTAACATACTGAAAATATTACACCTCTCAGGACTCTTAATTTTCAACCTTTCAAGTGCACTCGCATTTTAAAGACAGTAACAAAACTCACAGTTTTCAGTCTGCTGGAGACTTTTATATCAAATATGCATTAAAATAACAACAATGGCATCAACAGTTGATTTTCAGGTCACAGGCAGAGCATATGCATAGTATGTTTCTGTACCTCACCTAACTTTTGTTTGCCTTCACTTTAGCTTACTAGCACCCCTTCAAATATTCTACTTAACTTCTACACTGGCAATGTTCCACAAAACATCAGAAGCAGCCCAGCAACTCCCCCATGAGCCAAGAGAACATAAGAAAGAAAATATATCTTTAACACAACTATCAGCACTAAAACGTGTGATAGTCTCCTCAATGTGCCACATTCCCCTGGCTATGCCAAGTGAGACGGAGCCCTCACCTGGGCTCCTCCCTGGAGATAAAGGGAAGAACTGGGAGCATCTGTAGCAATTTTTTTCCAGGCTACCAGGGTACTCTGCCAGCTTCCAAAAAATGCTAAACTCTTCTGACACTTCCATTTTGCATTCATTCATGCTAGTTTTTAAGCACTTATCCAAGTGTCAGTAATATCCTCTTCTCCTTCCTTGTGTTTAACCCCTGGTTTTATTTATAAAGATGGATTGTGTGCTTCCATCTTCATTTTACTAGGCTAAACAAGTAGGTCCTAATATATAACACACTTTAATTTCTTCTCATATGATAGATTCACTGTTCGCTTAATCATCTTAATTGCTCTGCTTTCCATCTGTTCTCATTTAAACTCATTTTTCTTGAACAAGGATGACCAGATTGTACCTACAATTCTAAATAAGATTAATGCCTTCAGTGGCTCTCATTCTTCACTATTTCTTTTGGAAATACTTTGCATGATCTTAATGGACTTCATTTGCTGCTCCTTTTTTTTTTTTATTTGAAAATGTATTGCACAGTTACAGAAGAATTGATTTACCACAGTAATTCACAGCCATTTACAACTGACAATCTCTCCATGTTTTAACATTAAGCTCTACTCACAAGAAATGTTACTTAATGATTTTGAACTCAATGAGATGTCCTTTGGTGTAATCCCAAATTAGTGTTACACTGGGCATCAGCTTAAGTCCCCAGTTTGACTCTTTAGTGAGAGATGCTTTACAACATGCAGCAAAACTTCTCTCCTTTCAGAATTTGTTTTCCTTTTAAAACCATGAAATCCATCATGAAACTAAGGGGGAAAAATGATTTTCAAAGCAGAATTTTGGATCATTTTTTTCTCTCCTTTATTACTATTCTTAAAAAAACCTAATTAATAACACAACCTGTACCACCAACTTTGTAGTGAGAAGAACATAGGAAGACTTGTCATCAGAAAACCACTGATGTTTAATACATTATATATACATAAGAGGAAGGGAAACTATAGGTTAAAAGCTACTTTATTTGCTTTGTTCAGTGAGCAACTGTATTTATTAGAGATTTCTGGCAAAAATATCTACTGAAAACCCAAGTACAGATGTAAGGTCCTAAAATGGTGAAATTATAAAGGAAAAAATATGCATACATCCATTATGAGAGCCAGCTGTATTTTAGCAATGAAGTAAAACATTTCTTCCAAGCTGAATATATTAGGTTTTTAAAAGTAATCTGCAGAAGTGAATACACACCATAAAAAAGAATCATTCTCTCCATAGGATATTATAGCCATATCTTAAAATCTCAGCACTTTTAATTAGTTGCCATTTACATTTATACTAAGAAAATACTGGAAGGTCAGAAACACATTTCAGGTCCTACTGTAGGAAGCTCTAGTCTATTATGGTTCAGTCCCTCTGAAGAATTTCCTATTTAGACTAAGATATAGCAAGAAAACAATGGAAATGATATGGTTGTAAAAGAACAAGTGTACTGCTGAACAGCACCATTAAGTTACTCAGCTTTGTCTTTCTAGAATAGAATAACAGAAAGCAATTTTTGTTGGGTTTTTTTCTTTGTTTTTATTCCTATTTTTTACTGCAATAAAGAACATACTGAAGACTTTACTAAAACCTGCTAGATTGTTTCATGGTATAAGAAAGCTTTATCACAAAATAACTGAGTGTCTAAACAAAAAAACCCCATCACTCAGAAATCAGGCTTAGCTTCTATCCTAGCAAAGCCTGGCCCATGACTCTAGGACAGCAACTCCTGGCTGTTCTCTAATTTACATAAACACAAACCACATAAAACTGTTCCAGCTACTTTTCCAAATACACATCTGAACAATTGACATCAGTAATCATGAAAGTAGGAAAGGTTAAAGTAAAAGCCAGTGAGAAGTTCAATCAGGAAGAGAATTTTCATTCATTTGCATGTAATTTTCACATTTAATGTTCTACAATAGACTTCACCTTTTGATAGTGTAAAATCACCTTTTTTTAAAAAAAAAAAAAAAACATGATAAGGAAATAATTCAAAGGAAACCTTTTTCTATAGCATTTCCTTAAGAAATGCAGTCCTAGAATTCAAATATATGACTTTGCCCCCCCATTCCCTGATTTTCATGTTTGCTAATTTTGGCAAACTTTGCCATATCTGCAGAGGAAACGTAGCTCAGAATTTCTAGGTTCCCTAAGATACATTAAAATTCATCTAAGGACTACAATAAAAAGTAATCTAACACCTTAGACTGACATCCTAAAGATACTGCCTTTCCTACCTCTATCCTATTCCAGATTTCCTCTTATAGTTCTTTATAAAGAGAGTAATTCAAGTTCAATTTCCTAGCATCAAGTTTAAGTCCAGCTATTAGCAAAGGAAAGCACTTGCTTATCACACTTAGCACCAGTACCTATCTTTGAGTGCAAAAACCACATTATGAAGCTTCACAAGCTAAACCTAGTTTCACTCACGGGATCAGGAGCAGCTTCTGCTTCCTCTGCTGCTATCTGGAGGCAGCAAGTGACTTCTGGGATGCACCACATGGAGTTTCTTCTCCTAGCACACATATAGATAAAGGTAAAGGAACCTCAAATAACTTTGCTCAGACAGTTCTCATCACTTAATGGTGCTGTGCACTCACTGAGCACAGCTGCTCTGCTCAGCAAGTCAGCTCTGTCTCCTCCACTGCTCCAAATACAAAAACGTTCTTTGCCAGCTTGGGATTTACAGGTATCACAGAGTAACATTTTTTTTTTCTGTGAGAGTTTGCTGGATGCACAAACAGTAATGGATTTATAATGTTTGGGTAGATGTGAAATACTGAAGCAGGATCTCTCGTTTCAAACAAAATTTCCACAATTTGACAAGACAGCAAAATACTTTCACTGAAAACACCTCTCGTATATGGAACCATTTGAGTCTAATAAATCCATCACACATCAATAGAATTAGCATACACACATCGTCCTGTATTAGAATCACCATCAGCAACACATTCCAGCCTTACAAACATGTTGAGTTTGACACCAGTGCAGCTGGATGCCAGATGCATGAGGTACAAACCCAGAGCTCTACACAGAACACCCTGCCTACTGTAACATGCGTGCAGTGGGTGTCAGCTGCCTCTGGGAGTGATCTCTGATGCTTTCTTGCCCAGTGAGCAGAAAACGTGAGGGCAGATCTAAAGTTGCCTCTGGCCCAGCCTGTGCCCACTGGTAGCTGGCAGCTCCAGGAGTGTTTCAGCCAGAAAAATCTACACCCCACCTACCCCACCACTAGGGTCTGAAAACCTCAGCAATAAAACCTGCCTTACATTTTCCTCTCTATTCCCACTATATACAATAACATGGCAAAGCAGAGAGACTTGAGACAATAATGTGACCTATGCAGAAATCTCTCAGAATCATAGAGTATCAGGTTGAAAGAAACCTCAAGGATCAGCTGGTGCAGGGTTTCTTGGAAAAAGCTCAGTCTAGGCAAGAAGACCCACCCAGCACCTTGGCCAGGTGAGTGCCCAGTGTTGAGGAAAAGACAGGAGAACAGAAATGAAAACATAATGTATCAGATAATGGAGATAATCTGTCCCTTAAATGTATTCTTTGACTTTGTGGTTGCTTTTTTTATTATTATTACTGATTTCCCATCTTCAATAGTGCAAGGATACTTGTTTTCTCAGGATACATGATTATAATAGCATTAAAACAAAAAAGTAAAGCATGTACTACATTCCCCTATCCTGCCTTGAGCATAATGAGAAAGCTTATTTTAAACAGCCCAGGAGCCTGTAAAGAAAACAGTGGTAAACTTATTTTTAGCAGCAATATTAGCAGTCACTGGAATGCATAATCTGTTTTCCTCTGATTTTAACAGTTCACTAAAATTCATAAGCATTCTAAAAATCAAACCCATACTTTATTCAATTAAACTCTAGACATAAAATACATCCATCAGCTGTCGACAGCGTGGATTTCGATTGGAAGCAGAAGAAATGCTGTTTCTGATGCTGGCAGGCAGTCCTTTGGATACGTAAGGACAAGCAGCAGGCAAAAAGTGTTTCCATTTCAGCCACCAGCTCTGAGTGAAGCCCAAGCAGCTGAGGAACTCTGTTCCACATGAACAGGCCCACTGCAATTCAGAGCAGTCAGTGACACGTGTACTCCTGAGCCCTTCAGAGGGGCCCTGTGATGAGGACAGGTAACAGGAAGGTTGGTTTCTATATAGGAAACTGAAATACCATCTTGCCCTGTCCTTTGATGCAGGGAGATGGAAGCACATGGCAGGTGGTTTTGTCAGAAGAAAAAAAAAGAAAAACTTTGGTTTGTTTCTATGAATTTTTTGCATCCTATTAAGAAAGGACATGAGCATGGCAAGGAGGCTTGAAGTGAGACTTGGAATGCAAACCAGGATCTCAGGCCCACTCAACAGAGATTGATAGGTTTTTAGAAGGGTTCCTAGTGAGGTCTCTGAACCACATGTGTGAGATCTTTCCACCCAGCTACTGTCCCCAGGCTTGGGAATTTCAGGGGCAACCTGAGCCCCAGGCTCGACAAACCCTCTCTGCTTGACAGGTACAACCTCAGACCTCTGCAAGAGCAACATCCACTCTCAGACAACTGTTAGATGTGATACATTGCTGCTCTGATAGGGATAATGAATGAATGCAGGGCTTGTTAGCTTTTATTCCTGTAATGACACAGCAACAGAGACAGAAACCTGACAGAAAAGCACACTGTGTATTTTCCAGTTGTCACAGCCCACAGGCTGGCCAGCGAGCTCCTGGCTAGCTAATGCTATGTCTGCTGATTAAATTTGGATTTAGATAAATTTGTTAAATGTGTTTTAGATGATTAAGAAGCTGCCTGGATGACACAAATAGATTTTGACTAGCAAATCAAAATAGCTGACCATATTTCAGAATTAAAGAGTATAAAGGCTGTGCTTGGAGAAGGAACTATTCCTCTTGCTTTTTTCTTTCAAATTGGCTGAGAAAGAAATCAAAGGGCAGGTCTGTGGCACATCACACCCTTTTAGGTGATGGAAAAACATAGGAAAACATAGGAAAAAAAAAATTACAAAAAATACAGAGCCATGTATTTCTTTTCCATATCTAGCAAATCTCAGCTGAGCATGTGTAGAAACTTTTCAAAGGGTTAGTGTTTTACCAAGTACAGATGGAATTTCACAGAAAATGGCAAAACACGTATTTCAGACACAAAGATTTCCCTCCTCCTGCCAAATTTCAAGCCTCTGCTTTGTAAAATGTAAATCAAAGTGGAGCCAGACTTTCCGTTTTCAGAATCTCTTTGAATTTCCCTTGACAGTTTCCTACTCTTTAATGAAATAAAAATGAATCATCTGAGAACTCCTGACCTATACTGCAAGTTGTTTGGGTTATTAGCTGTTTTTTAAGATAACTGGTTTTTGTTTTCTTCATGCAGCCAGTCTGTCAAAATTAAGACACCCTTTTTTCTAGTTCTATTAATGCAAATATTTCTTGGAGAAGAACATTTATAAACAAGAAAAAAGAAATCTTCCTACAATTTTTGTGAGATGCTGCTTTCACAATACATTTCTGAGCAAATTAAAAGTCTAATCTTTAAGAAAAAACCCCTTCATTTACAAAAAGGCATATTTATGAAAGCACAGACACTCCAAGGAGATTAAATCAAGTGTACATTCGTTATGGGTAAAAAACCATCAGCCCATCCGTACATAGAGAAATTAATCCAGGAGGTAAGAGGAAGGGACAGGATGCAAAGTCTTTGTAGTTGAACTTTTGGCATAAATGGGATTGTGACAGAAAGGGGATGCAGGGGAAAAAACTTTGAAGAAATGTGACCAAGGGGCAGCATAAAAACAGCTCCAACTGAACCACACTCTGGGAAGGTCACTCAAGGGCCAACATTATTTTGGATAGAAAAGAGCAAAATCATTTTCTGTGGTTTTGTTGTGTATCAGCATTAACTCACATGAATTAAAAACTCTACTAAAAGGGAACAGTTAATGGGATAAACCAAAGCTGTTTATTCCACATTAGAGCAGAATGCTCTTTGGCTCTAGGAAAAATATTGAACAGTCCAACTTCTTCTACATTTGGGAATATGATCAAACAATAAACAAGTATTCTTCTAGCACTCTATTCTCTTCAATCCATGGAACAACATTAATATTTAATGGATAAAATGGGTAAATATTGCTAGGGATCCAAGAGTGGTAGAGGTTATCTTATTTGCTAAAGACCACACAGTAGTTTGGAATTAAATCTAAGCTGCAAATTGATGAATTCTTATATGCTTGCTTTGGATGGGTTTTGGTTTGTTTTGGTTGCTTTCCATTATTATTTGTATATTTAAAATTTTTACCTATTAGGGCGGGTCCACTAATTTTCCCTTGACCTTTAATATTAATCTGCAGGAATGATAATCATGTTCTTTTCCCCCTTCCTTTCATTCCACTGTATTTACACTGTCAATATCCTTCAGCACGGCGTTTTCTTCTGTAATAATCATAATTACATTCTTTTTTCCTGCTACTGTTAAGCACTTCTGAGGCTAATCTGGCTCCTATTAAAGGTAATGGATGCCTTGCTATTAACTTTGATGAAGGCAAGATTAGCCTCTAACCTCTCTACCCTCTCTAGTTCTTCCAGGAGAGATTTCAACTCTAACTCTTTAGTCCTTATTTATATAGCTATTACATACATATAGTATATTCCCTTAAATTACTTTCCAAGTGCTCTCTGAATTTTTTCCTCCATATTATAAATGTTTTGGGTTGGGTTTTTTTAGTATTAATGCATAGGTGAAAACACATGAACATGTTGATGCCACAGCTGTTCATTTCTCTGTGGTCACACATGGGCAGAGAGGAACTTCTCTGCTAACTCAAGACAGCTCTATTAACTTCTGGGGAATTCACAGGTACAACCAAGGGCAAAATTTTAGACTTTAACAGAGCTGGAAGCCACAGCAGAGTAGTTTCTGGCAAATACAGCATAGTAACAGATAACATTACAGTACAGCTTCCTATCTCTCATTGTATGTATCCATAGCAATTAATATCACAGCTGTCAGAGAAAATTGGCCTGGATAAATCACTTTCCCCAATCAATAATCACAGTGGCACATTCATGCTGCTTCAGTCTGTCATTATCTAACACACAGAAACTTCTCTCAACAGATACTTTAGAGACAGACTTAGGAATGTGCCAAAGGCATCAGGGCTAATCTTGCTGATGTGGAGCACTGACTACAGTGGAATGAAGTGAAGTAGTGGAGTAAAGCAAAGCTAATAACAATAAACCAAAAGACTAGATGACAACAGCATCAGTCATGTATGTAAATACATTTTGGCAGCTGTAGGGTTTATGATTTCCAGGTGTGGAGGAGCAGTGCTGACCACTAAGCAGACCACTGGACACTATTAAATCATATTAAGAATATTTCATAAGCCACCAAAGAGAAATGGGATGTTTAAGAGTTGAGTTCTTAATGCTCTACTGGGATTTCGGTGAATTTACACCAGAGTTACTTACTATACTGAGCATGCCACGTGTAATATCTACAAATATTGGTAGTCTTGGTGGTCTGCAAATGTCTCTCTGCAGTTGGAAATCTTTGCCTTCAGTTTTCACCAAGCTATCATTCCCCTGGCAAATTAGAAGCTGTGGAATCATCCATCTCTTTCTGTTGAGCACGTCTATTTTATAATTACAAACTCATGGCCTTTTCTGGATGAAATATTCATGTAAACTCAACTGCCAAACTGCACTTATGGCATAGTAAACTGCAAACCATTATCATTTAGAGCAATTCAGCAACATGCTTCATGTCAACATAATAAAAATGTCATTTTAAATATTGTTCAGGAGCACGAGTTTATTTCACAATGCGGGATCCCAAAATGTATTCAGGAGACAGTGTATCTGGAGAAAATGAAATCAAAGTGAGAGGCAAAGGGTTGAACCCAAGCAAATAACTTCCAGTTACCAGCAAAGTGTTTTATTTAGTGAATATTGTCTATTTTTTCTTATGGTTTCCTAAATCTTGGATATTCCCCACTTTTCTATATTAGGCAAGCTTAAAACTAGCAGTTGGTAAATTAAGGTAACTAAAGATTATTTAGATGGCACTTGAGATTAAACACTTAAAATATTTGCAAATGTATATGTATGTGTACTGACTTCAGAGACTTGTAAGGACTGTAGATCTTTTAGAAAGTAAAATTAAAGATGTAACAATAAAGATCATTTGCATGGTGCAGAGTGATTCAAAGATTTATACTGTCACTTACCAAGCTTCATTAGTGCAATGTTCAGAAGCAGCATCTTATATTTATTCCTATTCTGAGCAAGAGAACTAATTGCTAATAACTTGAAGTCAGAAATTCTGAAAATGAGAATTAAACTGTCAGACTGGCTAGTGGAATAAAAAGCCTCTCAGAACTTTTCAACTAGTAAAGAGTTGAAACTGTTTCAGAACTGTTATGAAAAATGGCAAATTTGAACCAAATCAGAATGATTTTTCCTCCTACCAAAATGAATTAAAAAAAAAAAAAAATTAAATGAAATATTTCTGACTCAGTTAAGAAAAGCAAAAGCAGTTCAAATGAATGTAAATCACAACTTACAACATTAAAGTAAAAACAGCGGCCTGGGAACAAACTGACTAGCTTGTGGATATGGTCCCAGTCTCTGCTTTATGAAATATTTACATATTTTGTACAACACAGACCAGTACAAACAGCAGAGACTGAAAGTAACTCGCTATGAAGCACGATGTGTATTCTCAAGGAATAGGCTATATTCAGATTCTCCTAAGCAGCTGCTGCTGAAAACTTCAATACTGTTGGCAGAAAAGGGAATGGAATCTGCCTTTTGCCTCCAGGCTGAGTAAACCCTGAGTTGTTCTGCAAACTACCTGGGGTCCTGCAAAAACCTCCTGGTTCTGACACTCCTCACACTGTTCACACCACAGAGCCCACTTAAAAAATAATCTATTCAGCCACACTGTTTATTTTGCCTTTTTCTGTCATCTTCACTCCATGTCTGTCCCCAAGACCAAAAGATGCTTTCTCATTGGCAGTGTAACACACACACACCACCCTTACAGCTTGCACAGATTTATGCAGATACTAACAACACTGCAGACAAGCCTTTTCTGTTCTTGAAAAATTATTCTCTCCCATAAAAAGAAAAATCTACAGGACAGTTGAAGAAGGAAGAAAAGAAAAAAAATCCTCTTTCCTCAACTACCCTGTATTTTTCCAATGAAAATGTGAATGCAGTGGTGTCTAGGGGAAAGCCAAGTAAGGAAATGAAAGAAATCAGTGGCTAGGTCCAAGAAGCTTGCTGTAGGAAGGTGTTCTGCTCATAGACTCCAGCACTTCTCTGCTTATGCTCAAAATAATTCTATTTCACAGCCAGCGAGAGCTCTACTCCCTGATTATTTGAATATCTAAGTTATTCAGCTCCAGTGGATAATTTTGGGATGGGAAGAACTTCAGATGGATCACAGAAACTCGTAATTTTTATTAGTGAGCACACCTTCCCACTTTATGACAAACTAATAACTCCAACTTGTCTTTCTTCCTCAGAAAAAAAGATACTTAAAGTTGGGCTTTCCTACGGAAACATTACTGTGCAACAAAATAATTTTTTCAACACTAATGAATGTAAATGAAACATTTTCTATTTGAATTACTTTAAATTCTTTACTACCATTGCAGCATTCAGTAAGGCACAACAGCTTTCCCTGCAGAAGTCACTGGAATTGCTGTACAGAGGATCAGAAATAGTTTACTGCAGTTATAAAGGAACTCTGAGGATTCCAGTGTATTGCCAAGTGCTGGAGAGTGCAATTTAAGACAAATGCAATGCAAAATGTGTACAATTCACTGGGCCTTTTCAAATACTCCAAAAACACTGCAGTACTTCATCAACAGAGAGAGATTATATTGGCCATTAAAATCCAAGGCTCTTCTAACTAGAGCCACATGATATCTTTATTACCAAAAAGGAAAGAGATATTTATTCTTGGCACTCCGCATTAGGGAGAGAAGGAAAGATTCACAATTACTATTAGATGTTTGAACCATTTCATTTTGACTCTGGAATATACTAACCAGGTAACAGGATCAGTGGGTATAGGAAGGAGGGGGAGCACAGGCAGGCTGCATGAATGCATATTGTGCAGTATATAGAGGCAGAAACCTGTGTGTCCAGCTGTGTGTTTGATAGTATTCATCTATAAAGTCTGTCTAACTTTATGATTCCATATAGATTTAAATTTTTCAGAATACTTTTCACAGCAAACTCCCAGCAGCATTCTGTTCAAGAAATGCCTGTACAAATCCCCGTGCAGCTAACAGTGATCAGCTATGGCTCAGATCAGGGGTAAAGTGCACTGGGTTTGTGTGGCAAGCTTTTGGTAGCAGGTGGGCTGCAGAGGAGGCTTCTGTGAGCAGCTGCCAGAAGTTCCTCCCTGTCTACCAGAGCCAGGGCCATCCTGCTCCAGCTGCTGAGCCCATAGCAGTGGTGGCAGCACCTCTGATAACAGAAGTTGGCCACTGGTGGCCACTGATTGAAGCTGATCACACCCTGAGCTCTGGGAAGAGAACTTGCATTTGGAAGGGTTCAAAAGGATTTAAGAGGAAATTATGGCTGGATGCTTTATTTTTTTGTTTTGTTTTGTTTTTCATAAAATGATCAAAAATACTCAAGGACCAAAGCCTAATGAGGGCAACATAAAAGTTGTTTTGGGTTCTGAACAAGGCCTCAACAAATTATAGTTCTAAATGCCCTACCACACTGAATGCACCAGTCACTAACAAGACAAAAGGGAAAACTCCATTGTTCAAAGTACAATCTTCCCAATAAAGTGATGAAATTCTATCTTTTTGCTAATCTTTGCTGCTCATTTTCAAAGGACTGGTAATAGCTTCCTTGAGCTTAGCAACATTGTTATGACTCCGAGGAGCTGAGTAAGCTTTTGAACACAAATTGGCCTGTGTATACTCACTACAGGTTCCTGATTATGGTGTTAGTTGAAAATGTTGGCTAACACAGTTTGAAAATAAACTTCTGTGCTTTGTGTGATCCAACCACAACATTTACAACGTTACAGAAACTTCTAGCTGGCGAGTACAGGATTTCTATACTGATTTCTGTGTTACTGTGAAAAGGAAACCCCTCAGCTCTTCTCACTGTCTTTGGCTTCAGAATGTTAGGAAGGCAAACAAACCCCAGCCAGGCCTGCAAACCCTGCAGGGCAGAGCGAGGTGAAGCTGCTGCCTTCTGGGGGCTTCAACCTCATTCTATTTCTTTGCTTGTTTTCTTGGGTCTTTGGCTGTGAGGGGTTTTTTTGACATTACAGAAATAAACACAGCAGCTCTAGACGCCTATTCACCAGAGTATTTCAGCAAATGAGCTCCTGAAAATCAGCAGCCTCCTGACTTGCCCACAAAAAGCTCACGTTACCTGGAGCCTGACAGCGTGATGCAGACTAAGTCTAACATAATGAGAAGAATAAATCTAAATAGCACCTTCCAAATCACCAGGCCTTTGGGAAATTCACACGTCTCCTTGTGTGAAAAAGCCAACAGACCCACTCAATAAAATGCAGCTTTACTGACAATACCAGTAAGTTGTTAAGTTCTCTTACCAGGCATGACTCACAAGAGAAACTCACTTGTCTACGTGCATATAGAATATCATACTCTCCTCTGTTGTTACTGTAGTAGAGTCATCACAGGGAACAGTTTGTATCATCCAGCTCAAAATTGATCTGTTTCTAATTTTAGGGTGGCCTTTTTTTTTTTTTTCTCATAACTGAGAAAAAAATCTGGTGCTGGTGTCAAAGTGGCTGTATTGCCTAGTAAGGTCTTATAGCTCTGACATGTCCATATCATCATCCAGTAAAAATGCTCACTAAAGTCTTAAAAGATTTGCTTTTATACGTGATAAAAGCAACAGTGCAAATAATATGAAATAGACCTATTTAAAAGCATGTAAAAGTATTACATGCTCCACAAGGTCAGACGAACCAAAGTAATTCCTCTTCTAGAAATAAACTGCACAAATTACTGAAGTGTCAGAGTTATGCACCTAAAATTGGGAAATGTCATGATTCAGACAGGCTACTTTCATACACCCAGCTCCGTTCATAGCCTCCTTGTGATAAAACCCAAAATTATTATTTCTGCAGAAAAAATGCCCTCAGTCAGCACACAAGATGGGAATGAATCACTCGCTGACGCTTATTCAATATTATGTTTTTATCCCCAGTGTTTACTGTACAGTGTCATGCCTTGTTTATTGTGTGCTATTCAAACCTCGTAAACTAAATGATTAATTTCTTCAGAGGCTTTCTGTGACACTCATCAATGCAGCATTTAGGTCCTTCACAACACATTCATAACAACTATCTGAGATAAGTGCATATTATTATTCCTCTTCTAAAGGCAGCAGATGCAATGCCAGAAATCTAAAATCTGATTTAATGTTATATTGTACTTTATATAACCAAGGCAGAGCAATTTACTTTGGCTGCAGCCAGGAGGTCTCAGCTCTGGTATATGTTACATATATTACAGTCCCAAGTTAGATGTCCAGAGCATGCACAGCTAGAGCAAACCCCTTATCAAGTGCGGGCTTGGTAACCAGCACAGCATTACTGTGTGTCAGGAGCATGAAGAAAACCAATTCTCCAGGTCACTAACCATGAGGACATCTTTTTTTTTTTCTTCCTGCAACACCCTGCCTCGTTCACTGAATCCTATTCAGCTGCTGAAATAAAAGAGACAGGGGATCTAAACAGTTTTCTTTCTACCGAAGTCGCTGGGCCACAAAGTGCTGGAGAATTGGAGTGTTCTAGATAAGCATCAGTTCATTCTCCTGCCCTGCTCTTGCCTAAGCATCTCCTGGGTGTAGCCACCTGTCACATCATACTGGGATAGATCAGCCTTCTGCTGACCCAGGTAAAAAGTACCTTTAAGTTTCTTATTCTATACCATCTTCTTTAAACCCTATACTCCCTTACAAGCCTTGGCACCCATCATATGGGTCCAGCTCCTCTAAGCTTTGTGGACCTGTTCTGCAGAAGGATCCAAAACTTCCACACCAGGTTTCCATTATTTACTGAGAGCCGAAGAACAGGAAAATTCAGGTGTTTCATCCACTCTGCTTAGGGGCTGTGGAGGACACAGGAGGGAGAGTTTTCCTGCTCCTCTGCTACTCTCTCCTGGCAAAACCTGTACAATCAAAAGTTGGCGGAAGAGTCTTGTTTGGCTCCAGGGCTGGATCATACCCACTGTGAATAAAACTTCTACAAAGTTTGCTGCAAAAATCTGAGAAAAATGAATTTACCAGAAGGCTTTAAAGTGGATTTAATTTTCAGAGTTTCATATTAAATATTCAGGACTAATACCCTGGATATAACAGCTACTCTTCCTCCTCCCTACTTCTAGGGATATTTGAGGATGACATTATGAGATGTCAGATCGTATTTTAGTTGAGCAAACCAATATATTTTCTCCTTGTCTCAATCTGGACATATATGGTATTTTTGATTACATTGTTAATAGTACATTTGGGCTGAGGTAGGTAGTTTTGACTTACAAATTAAGTTTGAGTAGTTAAAGAGTGGTACAGACATGTGAAAATTAGCTCTAATGATGAACTATTTAATGTTGATTTTGGGTAGCACTTCCTGCACCACTTACAGAATAAGGATGTCCATACATTTGTCCATGGCATTTAGCATCTCACACTGTCACTAAATTATATTAAAGTGGCTAAAATTGTTTTCCAATATCTAAATGGGCTTGGTGGAGATTTGAAGAAAAAATAATATATAGGAAGTCCAGTTGAGAATTCAGCTTAAGAATAAATCTGGAATACAAAGAAATCAGAAAAGTAATCAAAATTTACTTAAAACAAAATGCTGAATATTTCAGGATACTTGGTGTAATGAATCAAAATTGGATGGAGGAGATCAGAACATCATGGGAGTATAAATACACAAAAGCACAGTTTGTCAAAATTGACTTCCAAAATTGCAGAGGAAAGAGAGAGAAAAGAAGGAAGAACAATTATCAGTTTATTTTGCTGTTAAAAAAAAAAAAAATCAACATTTTTTTCTCATTCCCTCATTCTGTATTTAATGATTTATGTATTTTTATTAATTAAGATAATAGGATCCGACTTTTTTTTTGTGTGTGTGTGTTAGTCTGTTTTCTTTGTTTTCTTTTAAGCAGAGCTTAAAATCAGGCAAATATTATTCAGGAACAATTTTGTTTTAATTGATCTTGGGATATAAGAATGAACTGGAAGACCTCTTGAGACCACTCCCGGGTCTAACTGACTATGATGAGGACCGAGAGACATCTCTAACTTGATGCATCTTATCTATCACAAAACCAGCTACCCCCAGACTGCATTGCAACCATTACTGCTCCATTTCTCAGAACACAGTCATTCCAGTACAGAAATGTTCTTTTAATTGTAATGGGATCCTTATTATAAAAGAAAAATGACACTCAGATGTGTTTGGAACCTGAAGTGCAGGGACACAGTCTGGGAATCTCTTCCTCCTCAAATCTAAGGCTCGCTATTGCCAGTATTCCTACCACAGACATCATCACCATGCAAGCACTAAATGTTTGAAGGAGTGAGATGTCAATAAGTCACCATATGCTCAAACAAAGCATAGAAGAAAAGCATAAGAATCACAATATATTCCAAGTCTTACAACAAGGAGTAAACAAGAGGATTTATGCAAAGGCTGGTGTGCTCACAAGAAAACCATTCATTCTCTTTTGTAATTCCATGCGTTTTCTCACACACTGCACGTTTGCTGTTGACACAAAGCATAGCATTGTTTTATCTCCTTGTCGACCCATTCTTTCATGATCTAAAGCTCTCCCTACCTCAGTAATATCAGCTCGATCTATCACTTCACCCTAATGCTCTCATCAAAACAAGGCAGCCTCACTCCATTTCTCGTTCACAGTATGTCACTGATTCATGCATCTTAACCTTCCTGCAGAGCTCGGGGAGTGTTCCTGGTTCTGAGCAGCTTTGCAGGCCCTTCAGTCATCACACAGAACAACAACACGCCCTGAAGATTGCTGAAAAGAGGTGCCAAACAGTCTGCCACTGATCTCACCCTGACCTCACCTGCTTAATTCCCTCCCGTCTTTCTCTAGTGACTTCCTCCAATTGTCTCTGTCCGTAACGTGTTCAGCTCTCTGCTTTCACTGCCCAAGTTTAAGTTCCCTCTATGTGTACAGAGCCAACAAAAGGTATGGGTGAAGTCTGAAAACGTTCAGCAGTGTGTTCCAATAAACCCCAGAAATTCATATGGATAGCAAACGATTGCTCCTCTAGCCTCACTTTGGGGAAACTGAAATGAATTTTCATGCACACACAGTTTACAGAGCAAGAAAAAAACAGCACTTAAGAAATGCACGCCTAATTAACATAAAAGAACAGCTAATTACAAACAATAAACATTAGATGAAGAGAATCAGACTGCAAAAAAAAAAGACTTGGAGGATGCCAAATTGATCACATAAATCCTTGATCAAATATTTCAGGCCACCTAAACAGTAACAGAAGCAAAGTTTTCTCAGGTTTATATAGATGTCCTTCCCACAGCAGCATCTCACCCTAGCCCTTTGTCTTACACAGTAAGCAGACACAGGAAAAAAATGGTTGGTCATTTAGGAGAAAAGGTTCTATTTGGATCAAAATATCTATGCAACAAACAGAAAGATAAAATAACTGGAAAAAAATTGAACATACCTGAAACTTAAAACCCTAATATTGTCATGAATTGCACTGTGGTGAGCTCATGTCTTGCCAAGAACTGCCTGATATCCCAGCTCAAACCCTCAGGAAATCTTTGGTGCTTTTAGGTTTGGGTTTGTTCGGTTTTTGTTTGGTTTGGGGTTTTTTTTCATTTCACTCTTTCTTAGTATTTCCCAGAATACTCTAGAGATATTCTTCAGACTCCCTTTCTTTCAGGGTATCTGAAAACTGCTTCTTTTCCCCTAAGGCAGCTGTGAAATAGCACACTTTAAACCTTCCCCAAAAGCTCTGGAAGACTGAGCAGGTGACAAAGCAATGTTTCATTTTCATTTTGTCTCCCTCCATTAAGGGACTGCTAAGGGAGTAGCTACCTTTAGCCAAATTGCTGGGGGGGGGGATCCAATTAAATAGAAATTTTACCTCTTTTCATTACTTGTAAATGTCCTGTCCACCACTGAACAGTTAATAAACATCTCATACAAAGCAGATGAAGAAATAAAGAAACGGTCAACACTTTGCTCCACTGGAGAATAGCAAAATCCTGGAGTTAAAATGCTCTTTAACACAATATTTGCAAACCATGACTATGTGCTACCCCGTTATTGCTCTGTTTTTACCATGATTCATGTCTGCAGGCATGCTGGCTAACATGCTTACTCGAAACATGAACACACCAGGATTATTTGAAAGAGAGAAAGGTACTTTTTTTCACGTGTTAAGTGATAATCAAATACTGATGATTGTAGTGCAGAGCCGTTTGTGGTGTGTCAGTGCTGGTGCTAGGCACAGAGTAAATCCATAACAATGGGGGTGATGCCCACAGCAATTCAGGTATTTATAGAAAAAGTGCAAGCCAACTTGGCACATATAAATAGATATGCTTTCAGCAGCTGAAAACCATCAACAGAGCTAGAAGTAGCATCCCCTGAGATTTTAAATAGCTGCTAAGCTGTTAGCAGAGGTCAAACACAAAGGCAATCCATTTGGAAGCTGTTCTGGTCAGACTGTTCTGCTCAGGCTTTGGGATCTCAACCAGGGTGTCACTCTCCGGGGGTGCTCTGAGCTGGAGTCTCTGCAGCCCACCCAAGGCAAGGCTCACTTGTGTCTTATGGGGAAAATGCACACACTGGTGGGTAGGTCTGCACAGACAAACTCCCACCCCCACTAGGTGCAAAGGAGTGGGAGCATCACGCAGAGCAGTTGTGTTTTCAGTGCTCCGTGGCCCCCACTTCCATCATTTCCCCTTATAAATATCATGTCACATATTCTACACATACCTCATATTAAAAATGCTTTATAATGTCTTTATAAATTATTAATGAAATGCTTATTTCCTTCACCTGTGCTGTGCCTATGGACACACACCTCCCTCCACAGAAAAAAAAAAATGGAACTATTTAAATTGAAAAGCATTTATGTTTTATCTTAAATAACTTCACAGTTATTTCATGTTGGTAGTTTTTAGTTGTGCAGAATAATTTGTAAACATAGAGTATCTGTTTAAGGGTGAATATAATCGTTCAAAGTTTCTCAGGAGGAAATGAAGCATTTGGAAGATTGAATTTAAAACTGTCAAAACAGCACAAGAAGTGGAGCTGATCAGGTCACTACTGGATGCATTGTGAAAACCAGGGACACCCTGCTTCAGTTCAGCAACAAACTAAAAGTTAACTGCAAACAAAAACTAAAGTTAAATGCTAAATGTAACTATTTAGCACTTGGCTAAAAGACTGAAAAATAACACAGAAGATAATCAACCAAACTGTATGATATTAAGAACACTTTTCCCTCTAGCTTTTGCCTCTTTATGTGACTGCTTACATATATGTGTAAAAACACAAATGGTGCACAGAAAATTCATCTGTGAATATCAGGCTGCTCCTAGGATTAATTGTATATATATATGCTCAATCCCTTCTTGTTAAATATGCAACTTCACAAGGAGCATCAGAACAATTCCTAGTGTCCTAGCTGTGACAATTCCTAGTGTCCTAGCTGTGCTCGACTGGTTTGCTTGCAGAGCACTGCAGAAAGCCACTGTATCTGCACCACAGAAACCAGAGCTGATGTGTGCATTGCTGTGAGGCAACCACCAATCAATCTCAGCAACTTGTAAAAATCTTGCCTTTCTTATGCTATTGACAGACCCTGACCTTATTGCTGATTCTGAAGTTGTTTTCAAAAGGTCACAGTAAAGAATTGGCACGTGGTGGGTGGATGACAAGCTCCTCAAGCAAACTGAGCCTGGAAGCCAAAATACAGAGGTCAAAATCACAAACCATTTCTTGAAAAACATCTACTCGTTTGGTCACATTAAATACAACCTTAAAGGTCTGTTTATAAAGCACAGCAAAGACTGTTTCAGCTCAGAATGAAAAAGTGTTGATGCTCTCCAGTGTTTAGTGTTTTAACTTCAGCTGAGGTTAGCCTTCTACAGCTGTCACAGCAGCACTGATGCTTTCCACTGGCTCTACTTAGTGAAAAAATTCAACAACCAGAAGCCACTAACAATCTAGGTTCAATATTACTGAGCTGCACAGCTCTCCAGCTAGGTTTCAAATGAAGACTGGCTTAAATGAACTTGCTGCTGGTTCTGGAAGCATTGCACAGCAAAGCCAAGCCACACACCACAGAACACTGAGCCCTTCCCTCCCTGGGCACCCAATGGGGATGCAGCCAGAGTGGCACAGAGCACTGTGTCTCCCTGAGGAATTCTCATCACAATTTAATACTCAAACTATCATGGGAACCTGCATGTTATCAGGCAGTAGTTTCTGTAATGTTTGCATTAATTCATTTAACAGTACAAGTTCCTGGGAGTGTAATTACACGTGTGTGGACAGTGTTCAGATGTATGAGTCCCATACCTGTCCACACCACCACAGTAAATAGAAAGATATTACAGGGAGTTCCACATTAAAAACCAAACTGCTCACCCACTCCCAACAAAGCATCACTGCAGCCTTTTTACCTTCCCACTCTTCCATGGCAGCTCCTGCTCTCCAAGACATCTCCTGGCAGTTGGCAGCCACAAACAAGCTCTGAAGGCTGTGCCGTGGTCTAAACAACAAGCCCCTAATCCTGCCTGGCAACCTCTGATAAATAAATTGTTAGAAGCTTTTGGAAGTTGGATCAGTGCAAAGAAACATCTCCCCCCAAGAAATATGCACAGAAATTTTGCAAAGCAGGAAATTGCTGCAAGAGGAAGGTGCTGTCAGACTTCCAGCACCCAGGCTGTGCCCAGCCTGGCAATACCAGAGAAACAGCAAGAGAGTTACTCCAAATGGTTCAAAGGCTCAAAATCCCCTTGAATACAACTTCCTAAAAATACAGAAGGAATTCATGCTTGGTCAGCCTTCCTCACCACACCCTGGGCTCCTCAAGTTGGATTTAAGTTTTCAGTTTGTATTTCACCACTTAGGGCACCAGCCCAACCTTTGCTATGAAATGTTAACAACTTTGTGTTCACAGGATACCTACCTCTCCTTGTACAATTCATTGTATGGCTCAATTCCTTAAAAGAAAGGAGAATTCCCAGCCACCTGTTTGGACAGCACACAACATCTACAAATCCCACAGATCTGTCTTCCACCTGCATTGGATCACAAAGCAGATGTGGCACAGTTATCTTGAATTTACTGGTTTTGTACTGGGTATGGTGGAGTGAAACATGTAAAGATTTAGCTAAAGATTCACTTGGAAAAACTGTGAATTGCAGGGCAATGTGCAAAATAAGAAAAAGTCACTGTCAAGTGAGCACAGAAATAAACTAAAGGTTGAATGATGTGAAAATCACCAAGATCTTTTTCAGGATTCCAAGTTTTGCTTAGAAATAAAATAGCCAGGGGAAAATAAAAGGTAATAAGTGAGATCAAAGCTTTAGTATCAATACAGGAACATTTTTTAGGATGTTGTGCATTCCTTTATGACATAAGGATTCTGAATTACACCAAAAATATTCTGCACAGCTCTAATCAAAGAGTTCTCTTCCATTACAGTTACTCCCTCTACAGCTTTTGGCACCTGGCTAGGGATGAATCTTTGTGTAGTAAAGTCAAAGGGTATCTAAGAGCTGCTTTAAACGAGGCAGACGTTTCCTGATCTGATCATTCCCACCTACAGTGAGGCAATCAGACAGGCCTGAAGTGGAAGATCTTGTGACATCATTTGTAAGTGACACCTAAAATCATAGCCTAAAATGCAACATTTTCAGCCCTACACTCCAGTTGCTCCAGTAACGAGGGACTTCGTAATCATCAGAGATCACCAGTATTGTTTTTCTTAATTACATCTGTAAGTAATTAATGCCATTGCTGCATTCCTGGATTTTCAGAATTCCCCAGATGTTCCTATAGTGAGTAAAAGGGGAATACTGGGATAACGTAACCTAATTGCAAAGTCAAATTGTAAAGATTTTTAATGGCAGCAGCTCTATAGCACTTTTAATTTTCTGTCTGCTTTATGAGCATTAAATAATTCTTTCTCACATTACTCCTGTGAGCAGATGCCACCACTTCTGTGGCTGAGCTGGGAGTGTCTCTCCTCACTCTGCCCTAACGCTGACACGTTACGCTTCAGAGGCAGGGGGTGGGAACCAGTGCTCCAAAGGGTCTGGTTATTGAGCTGCATGGCCTCTTTCTAGCAGCATCCATGGAGAGCTGTCACAAGGGCTGGCTGCAGTACAGCAGCAGCTTTTTGTATGCAAGTAAGCCTTGAATGAAGATCTTTTCAAATTAGCAGATGAAAATTTAGGAAATAATCTGATGCCATCTGCTTTGATCTCCTTAAATTTTAGCAGTTGATATTCTAAATATCTGCTGTCAAATGCATACTTTAGAGGTCAAAATTAAGGTCTCATTTGATGCTTGCAGCAAATAGTTATAAGGATACTCATGAAATAATTGTCACTATATGAAGAAGGACAAGTCTTCTCTGCACACCACTTAAAACATATTCCTTATAGGAAAATACAATGTTCTTTTGCAGACTAAGAGATCTTTAATCTTTCACAAGCCAATGACAATTTTATTAGCAAAGAGAGCTATGCAAGACTACCCACTTTCTCTTGGTGCAAAACCTTTTTGAACCATAGACTACTATGTGAACTTCATAATCATTTGCTATGCCAAGGGCAGATTAACAGAGACCACCAGCTGCCCTGAATCCTCACAGAAATGTGGGCTGGAGCTGCTCAGTTCGTGTGCTGGAAGGTGGGAGACTCACAGAATGGGTAACCTCCAGAAGTCTGAACATTTTTCTTCAGCACAGCTCAAATTTTACATTAATAAAATCCAAATCAAGAGGGGAGAGATGGTTAATGGAACAAGAGAAAGTTTTGGATCACAATTAATAGGCTTTTCTTTGAGATCTTACAATATTTAAGTCAAGCATATTTTATGGGGTGGATAATTTGCCTTTTGAGAGGCTACAGGCACTCAGTATTTTAAATTGGCTTGAAATTCTTTTGTTTCCATTTAAAGAAAATTTTCTTTCTATCACCTGGACAGAAGCCTAGTGAGTCTAGTGAAGTTAAAATTGGCATTTTTTCTATTTAGATAACCACACCAGTCATCTTTCAAAACATTCTGCCCTGTTAGGTTCAGACAAAAATAAATGAATGACGTTTAGGAGAATTAAGAAAAATCACAATGAAACAAGATTTACTGGGTGTTCTAGCCCTGTCAGAGAGGGACTTGAAAAAGACATTTGAGGAAATTGTTATTAAGAGGGTAATATGTTTGTCAGACTCTTAAATCACATTGCCAGTAGACTCAATGAAATGACAAATGGAACTGTAAAGAAACATGCAAGAAATCAATCTTTAAGCTAAGTGTGGAATAACCAGTTCTCATTGGTTTCTGCAGCACTGTCGTAGACTTGAAAGGCTCCAATACATACTCAGGATCATCTGTATCCTATGAGAGTTTAATAAAAGAGAAGATTTCCTTCTCAATATTTTAATGCTTGTCTGAGACAACTGTCTGAGCTCTGACACTCACCAGCCATTTTAATTTTATCTATCCATCACATTTATTTTTCCAACAATGATCAATATTAAAGACGTGGGAGACCTTCTCTATGAAATTAAACCAGAGCAGGAGGAACGTGGGAGGAAGGAGGGAATAAAATTCCAAACTAAATCATTTTTGCTTTAAACAAATACAGAAATCTTATCTATATGAGATACGTAAGGCCTACATGTGACACACTATACAATGGAAAACTTTTATGTATGTTGTACTTTTAGGTCTGCTTCCCATTCCATTTTTCTGCAGTTTATTAAAGCAAGCAGCACAATCAAACATCATTCCAGCAACATAAGGCAAAGTAACCTTATTGTGGAAAACTGCCTGACAAAGATAAACTAGATAAACTATTCCAACTAATGTACTTGAAATCTTCTGAGCTCATTCTGAGCTCATTCAGGCCATCTGTGTAATACCATCTCTTCCCTCATTTCTGCCCCATAATTCTTGCCTTGAACAACAAACCTCTTTGGGTCTCATTCAACTGGTCACTGCTCTGCACCCCACTTGTCCTTTCACCTGTCCTCTCACGTGTTGGATTTCTGTCCCTCTTCTGTGCTCTTTCTTCCTACTTCCAGTTCCTTTCCTTTTTCTCCTCACTGTTGTTCCTTCTGATTCCACATTGTTTTGCTAATTAACAGTCACAAGTTTCCCATGAGACTCATGCTGAATGACAATGCCTGATAGAAAGGCAGAATTAGAGGAAGCCTAATTAGTTTGATCAGGCCCCTGCAGGATTCAAAGTCAGAGGTG
The DNA here is from genome assembly GCA_025447755.1 of Corythornis vintsioides. Lineage (NCBI taxonomy): Eukaryota > Metazoa > Chordata > Aves > Coraciiformes > Alcedinidae > Corythornis > Corythornis vintsioides. The sequence goes on along the minus strand of JAOEGS010013220.1, from coordinate 136,633 downwards.
CTACTGGGGCACAGATATCCCTCAGTGATGTTTCTCCTTCTCTAAGAGGAGGAGGCAGGGAAATATCAGCTGCATCTCTGGGGCTGTTAGTGTTGGTGACAGCTTGACAAGAATCTTCTCCGGAGCTACTGTTGCTCTGTGCCTTTCTCAAGTCTGTACAAAGCTGTAGTGTGGGCAATTTATGATTCCTCCAAAGAAATCAATATGAAAACTTTTTTTACACTACACAATGATATTCCATATTTATGGTTTTTCAATAGAAGGACATTACTTTTAAAAATGGAGTTTCAATGTCAGGCTCCAAGCACTAAAAATCTCAGTAGCAGCAGAGACTCTGAGGCAGAGTTAGGGAAAGAAGGCCAGCTTCACTTACACATCTGCTGCCAGAATTCACTTAGGATGAACCTCTTCCTGCATGGAAATATCCTGAGTTTGATATAGATAAGCAACAGAGAAGCCAAGCAAGAATCATTTCACTGAGGGAAGACCCAAAGCATATCAAGTGTTACTCCTGTACCCACCAAACACCTTTAGCTGTGGGAACACTTCTGCTGCTTTGCCACCATTCCCTGACTGCCACGAAGTCTGGTATCAAACTGGACTGACTTCAGTCAGCAGATCCAGAGGAGTCTGTGATGGAGCAAAACACTCCTTACAGTATCATCTGGTCTGCAAAGGAGAATTGGAAGTTACTATATAGCATAAATACATAAAAAATCCCCAAACAAAACAAACCACCTTGTCACTGGTTTTTACCTTCAGTGTAATGTTGGTCAAGTTATGATCCTTATTACTTATTTTCCTCATATTTGGAGACCTAGGGAAACCACTCTGAAGAATATCAGCAACAACCATTGCTTGCACCTTCATTTCAAATACCCTATTAAATGGGTGATTAGGGAGCAAGGCTCATAATTTCATAAGGGTAATTGGATAGAGTTTCTTCTATCACAAGCAAATTGCCCCCTGGCACAAGAATTTTAAAATCTTTGGCAGCAGACCTCCTGAAACCCATCTGTGTTGGAAATTAATTTTTTGCTTTTGGGTATACTATATTTACATATTTTGTTTTATTCCTCAATATTTAATCTAGGGAGAAAAGAGACTCAGGGCAAGCACTGAAACTTCTCAACAGATTTTTGACAAATGCAGGTGTCCAGAAGCAAGTGTCCATAGAACCAGTATGCCAGACTGGAACTGACTTGACTTTTATAAGGCAGTCAAATGATAATTTTAAGCACACCTATTTTTATATCTATTATTCATCATGTTATACTGAGAGAGTATCTGATAGCATTTGCTACAAATGCAAGCTGGTGACTGTTCTCTCAAATGCATCTAATTTCCCTAAACTTCCCTTTGGTGAAATCTGCCATGCAGGGTCTCCTAGCAACACTGAATTCCTGTTGTTTTCACACATTTTATTCAGTTTATAATAAATATACTGAATAAATGAAATGATAAAATCATAAAACAATGAAATGATAAAATAATTTTGACGACCAAAGCACTGGACACTTGAGCAGCCTTATCACTCTACATTTCATACTCAACAAGGGCTCCCTGACTCCTTCCCTAGCAATGGCAAGACAGACACTTGAGAGTGTGATAAACTTGAACTCAGCTGGGTTGATTCATCTTCCTTGGTTTGCTTCTGGTCAACATTCCTCTTGCAATTGTGGCATTGAAATGAAATATAAAGAGGAAATTATCATTTCACCAGTGCAAAAGTAACTTGAGAAACTGCATTTACTGTAAAATATTCACATGGATTTTGGGTAAAATGCAAGAAGTGCAAATTCTTTGGAAGTAAAACCACTTTGTCTAAATAAACAGCACACATGCTGAAAGGATTTTCTATCATGAAATGTCTTTGGCCCTCCATACTTCTGAACACAGAAACATGTCAGAATACAGAAAAGCTTCTTCATGTTAAGTGCTGCGTGCACAAAAGAGAAACACTCACTGTAAAAGCTTGACCTCTGTTGTAGGAACTATCACTGCTAAGACACCAACCACTTTAAAAACTAACAAAGTATTCAAGGTTATCAAGGGTGCAAACTATGAAAAACACATGCTATTAAAAAAACCCCAACAAACAAACTCCAATGAGCAACGATGATTTACAGAGCTGACACAACTCTAAAACTGTAAGTGGAAAAAGCAAATGTGACATTTCAAAGGGCACATGTTGGGAAAATGATGAACTTCAGGGCATGAGCTTGTTCCCAGATGAGGTTTGGAACGAATGATTTTCTTCTGCAGCATCTGGCACACTCTACTGCCAAAGAAAAGGATACCAAAGTTGCTGAGCTACACTTGTGCTTGGCAGTTCCTGTATTTTGCATTATTTGAGGAGGTAGCACCTCCATACCCTCTATGAAGTACCCATGGCCAAGAACAAAATACATTCCTCGGAAGGACAGATATCAGAAATTACTCATTATTATAGACAGAAAAAACCAGCATAATGTGAAGACAACTGTGAAGTTGTCTATTCTGCATTGTCTGTCTAAATGATCTTTCTCAGGCACATCTTGCCTCCCCAGGCAGGCAGCTGCAGGTGCTGAGGCTCACATGGCCAGGAGAGCACGCTGCTATTTCTGAAGAACATTTTCTGTGGTGTGACATGACTAAAGAATGATAAGATTCCACTCTGAAACTTTGATCAAAGAATGTGAAAGGCACAGTAACAAATGACTCTCAGGGATGACAGAGGACAATGTCCACAGATGATAAAGCAGCCCTGATAAGCTTGAGAGCAGGGACGAGAGGGTTGGTACCTCCCTGTGATGGCCAGACTCAGAAAGATGCTGCTTGTGCTTTTTGTTTTCTTTAAACTTTTCTTGATCTCCTTGTTGGGGTTTTTTATGCCAAGGGGTAACTAAAGCACTTTGCTTCAGCTCAGGCATTTTCTTCCACAGTTCCCAGGGTGGGAGGGAGAGAGGGGGTGCTGTCACCTTGGAGGTGTCAGAGCTGAGAGGAACGGTGGGAGCTGCCTGCAGGGACAGGCAGATCTGGGCTTGGCACCACCAAGCTGCACCCTCAGCAGTGTCACAGGTGCAGATTACCCCGGAGGCAGAGCTCCAGGGAGTGAAAGTCGTCAGATGGCAACATGAGTAATCACCAATTTCTCTTCTCTTTTCATTTATATTGGGTATACTTTAATTTTTCTCATTTTCTAAATTCTGGATAGGGTGCCAGTATTTCAATTTTTATATATCAAATTTCTGGCTGTCCTCCTCCAAACTTTAACCCCTGTTAGGCCAACCATGAGCCTTTGAAAACAGATCAACTTAATTTGCATGTTCACTGATAGTGAACAGTCCTTCCCAGTTTTCTCCCACAAAATACTAAGCACGTATGGGGATAAGATAAATTCCCATTACACATGTGAAACCTAAGGCTTTATCAGTAACTCCTAGTCAGAGCCACACAGCAAGCAGCTATTTTAGCCATTCCAGGTGGAGCAACCTTCAGAACTATGAAGTAAGAAAATGGAAGTAAAATTTCAGGGTTATTTGGACTGGATTCTTCAGTAGCACCTCAGGAGATAAGGAAACAGAGAGAGGATCCTTTCCTCCATTAAAACACAGCACTGAAGGAGTAGAAAAAAAAAGCTGCAATGTGACCAGGAGGAGGAAGTACTCTGGTAAATTCCATCATGAAATTAAATTATCTGCCTCAAAATAGGGCATCACTTCACTGAAATATGTGCTCCTTCTTGGATGGAAAAGAGCAAAACACTTATTCATGCAGGAAGGCCAGAGCAAAACATTCCAAAGGGATCATGATTATTATTTGCTGATTTTGCATAAAACAGGCCACAAGATTTCCTTGAATATTTTCCACATTAGCCCCTGCAACATGAAAGCTCAACATGACAGAAAAAATGCTGATCTAAGAAGAAATATCTAGCTATAAAACTGGAAAACCACACACCATAACCTAAAAAATACCTTCAGAACATACTAATAGATTCAGAAAAGAGTGGATTCAAAAACTAAACCCCCCATTTTACATCAAGTTAATCAATACAAGCAGTAGAATATATTGGGTTAAAAAATGAACCACATTTTATGACATAAAAGGTGGCACTGCTGCACTATTTTAATATTTTTTAACAAAGCAAGTAGGCTGGAATTACTGCTCCTCATGATAAGGGCAGCAGGAAGAAACACAGAGGTAAATATCCCTCCATTTGGAGCCAATCCCATGAAATACTCTTCTTAATGTCTGGCCATGTTGCTGTTGCACTATGAATATTAAAGAGCCTAGGAAAAACCCCATTTTTCAAAAGATGAACTTCAACAAATTCAACAACTGCAGACACTTTGGGTTTATGAATGTGATGTTCAAAAACTAAACAGTGTTTTCTATAAATTTTTTAACAAAAATATGTACAACAAAACAAACCAGATGTGTGCTGAGAAAGGAAAGCAAATTTCCCTCTGAAAAAATAGTTGCATGTTCTGCATATCTTAAGTACTCTAGTAATTCATTTGCATTTTCATTGCCTTTATGCTCAATAACATAAGCCCCCAAAATAATATAGAAGGAAATTACTGTACCTGCAGCTTTTTGCAACATTTGCTCATAAAAAAGATTAGGCTTTTACTAATTCTTCAGTAATTTAACAGTCCCAGCATCCTGCTTCTTTCAAGTACGAGAAAATCATTTGTTTGGGTTTTCTGTATTGTATATTTATAAAGAAGGGCATATATACAGTCTGCAAGTCATAAAATTATTAGATAATATTCCTGAAATTTAAAGTTCTGAAAAAGAAACTGAATTTTTTGGCCAATCTTCAGTGAAAAAGAGAATGGCTTTGTGAAATAAACCACATAATCAGATTAGCTTTAGAGCACTGATTACTGTACTTCATATTCAAATAAAAGCCAAAGAATAGTTTAGTTGGTGTACTAGTTAAGCTAAAAATGCAGAATTGACAGAATATGGAATTCCTTTGATCTTTTGTAGGTGTTCAATATACTCTCAATGCTACTTGATGAACGACAACAATTCATAATGTTTTAAAAATAAACCTCCCTGCACAGGTTAGGTTTTTTTATCTGTAAGCTTGTGATTTCATTATGTAACTGCTGCTTTGACTTTGAAGATTTATTTTTTTTTTACCTTTTTAAACAAAATAGTCTGTTCTCATCCTGAATCCAGAACTAGTAGCTGAAACAGGTTAGTAAAAAGGTGACTGAGAACCTTTTAAAGAAGATATTAAAAGTATGGTCAGTGAGGTAAGGTTCTAATTTACTTTCCTTTTCAAAGCTGGCAAAAAGTGACAAGAGTCAGTTTGGGTTCAGTCTTCTACTATCTAGGTAGATTTTTCTGAATGTCACGTTCAATCATCCTCCCTTCAGATTCCTCTCCCACTTCCTATTTTCTCTTTTGCCATAGAAAAAAAAAAATAGTGTGAAATATGGAGGGAAATCACAAACTAGGCACAAACCTCCCCCCTCATTTCCCAACACACCCCCTGCAAGCTCTTGACACCTTTTAAAAGCAAGTCCAAAGTTTCTGTGAATTACAGGTACTCAGTATTAAGACTGGCAGGAGAATTTACTCTCAGAAGATTTGAACAAAACAGCACATTACTTTTCCATCTGGAATAATGCTCAACTTTTAGACAAGCTACTCCTATAACTTTTTCTATGAGACTAGAATTGACTCAAGCTGCTGAAGTTTGCACTGTTTCTTTCAATTGCAAAACCATAACTCATTCCATTGGTCCATGGTGGCCAAATGAGTTGTTTCAGGCTTCCTGTCTCTTTAGCATGTGAAGATGTGAGGAGTAATTATGTATTTTGTCTTTGTCATGTTATTTTTGCTCTTTGTCTTCTTGGCATTTGAGCTGGAGCACCAAAATAAATGTCAGTTTCAAGTTCATGCCAGAACAAAACCTCCATGTTCAAGGAGACTGTGAAAGGGGCATTGGTAGCTAAGTAAGGGGCATTGGTACCTATCAAGACTCAGCTGCACGTTTCTGCTTAAATGTTAGCATCAGAAACAATCTCTTCCCATGATTAACTGCTCTCACACGACCTTGTAAGTTGAGCTGGTGAGGGATTTTGTGAAAAACCGTGGTCTTGAGCATGCAACAGTGACTAAATTCCTCACAAATCACACATGATTTACATAAATGAGTGTCTGGGCTCACACACAGTCAGCACTAGACCCAGCTACTAACACATGACAAATGCACTCTCTGACTTGGCACATGGCTTTTGCAGCTGCCAAATGTACCCCCTGTGAGATGAGAGCAGGTTGATGAGGAGGGCAACAAAAACATTTCCAACACTGCCAGCGACAGCAAGAAGAATGAGAATTCTCTTTATCTTGTTAGAGATTTTCTGATCATATTAGTGATTTCATTATGCTGCTCCTAGAGACCAAACCTTTTAAAATGGCACAGAGCTCAAAAAAGCCCTGTGAAAATTGCTGCTATAAATCAGACTTGCACCATATTAAGAGCGCAGGAGTTGAATGATGTCATGAAAATAAAGATTGGCCTGGTGGTTGGTGCCTGACAGCCTTTTGCACCAATATTCACATGGGTGAACCTGTCTCCAGCCCATGAATTCATTCTGGTGTCTGGTGTGGCTCGTGGCATGGCCTGACTGTGCTGTAGGCTGGGGGCACATTTGCTCTTGTGCTTTCAGGCCGGGCCTGAGAGATGAGGCCTCTGCAGTCATTACAGAGAAGGATTTCAGAGCACTAAGTGCAGTTCAGTCATGATTGGAAAAGACCCAAATATTTTTAAATGCTCAGGAAGTTTCCAGATGGATAGAAGAATTTTTTAAAAAGGGATCTCAAAAATCCTGGTAGAATAAGAGAAATATTTACTCTGGAACTTATCTGACTATCAAGACACAAAACCCAGCACCATCCATCATTCATGGTCAGGTTGGTAGGTGCCTGTAACAAAGTCAGAGGAACAGTGACTATTAATCTGAATTGATTTCTAAGATTTGCTGGTTTCTGTGCACGTACCCATAATTAGTTCCATCTCTTTATACAGATTACTTGACCTTCTCCTCTTTCTCTCTCTTCACAAGACTACAGGAATGCTGCTACACCTGTACACAATCCCCCTGCATACTTCATGTGCCAGATGATTTCATCTCCTGGCTAGCAAAAACTTCTGTAGTAAAAAAAAAAACACTAAAAAAAAATCATTTCTTGGAGCCATCCCAAACCACTTCTTACTAAAAGACTTTCTTACACACCACAGAGCTACCCTGACTTACCTAAAAACCTATGGGAAATGCTAAATCCAGTCTGTGTAATGCAAATGACTGCAGGCAACTGTGGACCATTAGTAAACCTATAGACATCTGAAGTGATGCCTCTAGGTTCAGAAAAGGATGTGCTTAGATGCTTTCTAAAGGCCTTCGCCTGTGAAGATGTGAGCTGAGCACAGCATAATCATCAATGAAAATAACCAGTAAGCCAGTAATTGGGGTAACACTGTGGCAATAAAAAGTTCAATGACATAAATATAATAATGTAATTAAATGTGCCATTATTTTTGATATTTCATAGATTTCACATGAAAAGCAAAACAAACCAAAAAATGTAGCAAGGTTTGGAATCCAAGCAGAAGACCCAGAAGGGTGTGTGTGTGTTGTGGTCTGAGTATCTTCCTTTTATTTTTCAAGGCCATTTTAAATGAAGTCTCAAGACAAAACTCCAGGGACTTCAGTCAATGTCCCAAAGGCAATTACTAGATCAAGGGACTGTGTCCACTCTCTTTTCTTTAACAGAAATTGGAGCAGACCCTCTGTACACTGAAATACAAACTGTTTGTTGATTTATCTTTCAAACTTCAATGTTTTTAACTTTTTTTTTCTTTTTACCCATTTTTTTTAGTTCCATTTCTAAAAGGGAAGGAGAAGTGAGTTTGCACTATCTGCAGTATTAGCTATGCCATGTCCTCAAAAAAATGACAAGAAGCGCTAGAATGTCCTGGACTGTGAGGAAAGCAAATCTTATTTGTCAATATTAACTTAAACAATCTAGCAAGATCCCATTCTTGCCTTTATATGTGCAGTCCAAAGGAAAAGCATCTCGTCTTCACAAAGGAAGCATAAACTGCTTTCTTTTTTGCAATACTCCGAATTCTTTTGTAGCACGAGAGGGGTAATGGTAGAAGCAGATATTTGGCTTAATTTTCCCTGTGTTTTGACAACCTACAGAAGAAGTGGCAGACGGGACTTATCTGGAATAGAAAATCCTCTCATCCTGGACAGATGAGAAGTATGACTCCACTGGGCTTTTCCAACAAATGCTTTGCTTTTTTTTGCTGGAGCCTATTAACAGGGAAATCTACAGCAGGAGGGTAGGGAATAACAGCAGCACCAAACACAAGAAGGAAAAACCAAGACTATCTTACTGAGCAGCAGCACCCAGAGAACATCCATCAGATGTGCTAGGATACCCAGGGCCTGCTCAGTAGTCTCTCTTTGAACTGATGACAGCATCACCCAACTGCAAACCAGACCTCATCCCCTTTGACCAAAATTACTTTAACACATGCCACAGACTGAACATTTTAGCATTGCACATAAGTGAAATCTATTTGAATGTGTCTCAGCTGACATGCCCAGGTGAAACCATGCACATTTCCCACAAAATATGCAGGAGTATTTAAAAGATTATTGCAATTTCATGAATTTACAGTCTCAGTAGCCTCATGTGCAGCCTTCCTAGTACAATGTACTCATTTTGTCTATAGTATTTCTTAATTATCAGGTGTCTTGAAAAAACACTTGGCCAAGGACTGTAAAACATACCAAAAATGTACTTCAGATTGCTTCAGAAGTATCTGAACAGACATCTCAAAAAATTCATCCAGAGGATCATCAGCTTGTGTGACTAATATGCATCCCATGAACACTGCACCACTGCTGATCTAATCCATTAAAAAGCTATCCTTAATGAAACAGATCAGGAAAATACTATTCCTTCAGCAATGAATGTAGGACCAGATCTTTAGAATTTATATTGTATAATTTACAGAACAGATTTTTTTCAGTCCTTAGTTGCTTAATGTGGAAGTTGTCACCTTCCAGCCCATAAAAATTCAGTAGGATTTCTCAGAGAAATCCATCCTTGGCAATCTTCAAAAAACTGGAGCTGTTTTTCAGGTATAATTACAAATTCAGTTACTACAGGAGATATCACTAGCACTTGGCCCTTATGAGGACTTCAGTTGTCAGACATATTCCTCTTATGTTCACATGCTAATTGTGCACATGCTCCATTTGATCTGGAAGTAGCTATTTAGGATAATGCAAATATATTCTTTATCATAATCTGATAAAAATTTCAAAGATACATATGATCGTGGAAGCAACAACAGTCACTTGACATGCAAGATGAAGTAAAAATAGGGACACCTTATGTCAGTGTGATATTAGAAAAGTATCCAAATACCTCAGAAAGTGCTGAACTACCTGAATATCAGAATACAAAATATCTGAGAGAGCAAAATGGGAAACACCAAGTGATTGTTAAGCTAGAGAGTGGGTTTTAACAATCTGGCTTTGTAAATGTATTTGGCCATCAAGCACCCTTCACAGTCAGCACACCAGGATCTGTCAGCATCACAAATTCTCCACTTCTATGCTGTATAAAACAGATTGCCAATCTTTTGATCATTTGGGGCTCAAAACCATGTGGAAAGCTTCATTATCACATTTCAATGACACTTTAGTGATAGGAAGCACTGGAGAGACAGTAGAATGCTTTGGCTTGAAGAGAAAAGATAAGTAGATTTATGTTGTGCTTTGGTTTTGCAACTTGGCAAAACCACAGTTATACAGGCAATCATTAAAAAACCCTTAATTTTATTACAGAGACCTTGATCAAGAGAATTCCTTTCTAACACAATGATGATGTTGCAGGGTCCTGTAGTGCCTCCTTTTTCTCCATTAGATTTTTTTTTTTAAAGACCTTTTTTCTTCTATCATGACTATTTTTTCCATTATCTCATGTATATAAGAAGCTTCATTCAGAAAATCTGGGGTTTTTTTCATATAATTTTAGGAAGAAAATGGTTAACATTTTAGCCTCATGACTTGCAAATGAAAGAAAATAATAACGCTTAGCAAAAGACATTAGAAGAACACATTCACCATGAATTATACTGCCCTTGAAGGTGCAGCTTAAAAAAGCAGAGAAATAGATTTGACACCACTTGGACTTGCAGCTCGGACATGCTGCATTAAACTGTTCAAAATTAATTTAATCTGAGCATGGAGAATAATAGCCTCTCAGTTCAAGGCTTCTGATAGCAGTAATTTGCACTCGAAAGTACTTCCAAAGGGAAAGAATAAATGAAGGGCGACTCTCCAAAACCCAGTGAGCAAATGTATTCACTAAATGAAAGCCTCTTGATCACCCTGTAAAAGAGCATTCAGAAAAACGACACATTCTCTATCATTTGGTGGGTTAGGAATTGTTTCTTCAAACTGCTGCCTGCTACAAGGTGAGATACTGTTCTTCCCGGACTGCTGATGGGATAAGAAGCTATTTACTTGGAGCTCTTGCATTTTAACTCACAAACTGCGAGATCCCTTCGCAGTAGAAAGAGGTGCAGTAAAAACCCCTCATCACGTTGTAAGAAGGCAGGTTGCAGACTAATTTCATCTCTGGTATGGGCTGCTCCTCTTGCTTTCTCACTACTGAGCTAACTGGAACCAAGTGGTAACATCCAGACCTTAGAAAGTGCCATATCAACCCAAAATGTTGATATATTTCATACAAAATCTTGTTATCTTCACTTACACACTGAAAATTGTCAGTGCCATCCAGCACATCCGCAACCAACACCCTTTCCCTACGTGTTCCACCTCTGGATCAGCTCCATGACCTCATGGAAAGGGCACTGGAACATGAGGCAAGAAACACTGGTTCTCCTTTTAAGCACAGAAGGCAAACTAGTGTTTTATAGCAGCATCAACCCAACAAAAACTACTTAGGGCATTAATTAATAATTATTAATAATATACCTTCTAGGCAAAGAAGTAAGGAAAGATGTTTGTACTACAGTGCACTGAGAATGAAACAACTATAGTCAATGAAAAATAAAATTACCAAACAAAAGCAGTTCTTGACTTTGCTACTTTCCATTAATTTCAATATTTTATCTCTTTTTTTCTTTTTTCTTTTTTCTTTCTGGTACAATTTATCCGAATCCACTGTTTTGAATGAGCTTAGTGGCTGTGAGAAAGTCTTAGGAAGAGATACAAAGAAAAAGTTTCATCACCAAGTGAGAGAGTAAATACTGTTTCAGCATTCAGGTTTCATTTCCAATCCCACAGTTGCATTACTTTTGCAAATTTACAACAAAGAAAGCCAAAAGGTCTCTTTAAATTCTCTGGTACCGCTTAATTTCTTCTGAATAATTTACCTGCCACTAGCTGTTTGTTCTATAATAATTCAAAGAAACTGGTTATGCCAAAAGTCTTAAAAAAAATGAAAAGTGCTTCTAGAATGTATTAAAAAGTTAAAATAAATGGAAAGCCTTCAGGACACTGTAACTCCCAGACAGCTGGAACGAGCAGCGTTGCCGATTACGGGCACTTAGAAGACAAACTGGTCTAGACATGATGCTTCTGGTACCTATTACCAGATGAAAATTGGAGGATAAGCTGTGAACTTCCATTATCTTTATGAAAACTATTCTTTGAAGAAAATGCAGGATGCAAATACAAGTAATTCAGGTCTCTCAGGCTTCTATATCCAATAGCTTTCTTAAAATACCTGGTTTCCAATGTTCTATGACTAAAAAGGGGAAGGATATCTCAGATTTTAAAGTTTGCCCTTTCCAGCTCACAGCCCATTTAGTTGGCTAAGTTAATTTATCAAATTCCATTTGAAGTACTCCAGTCTTTAACCCTTGACTTTGGCAGATGAATTAGCATAGCAATATAGAGTGACTTCTGGGAAAACTACCCTGCAATATAACAAGCAATTGACATTAGGAAACATACCAAAGTTTATTATCCCACAGTTTAGTTCCTCAAGAATATCAGCAACACAGAGTAACATGGAGAGAGTAATGACTGGTCAACAAGTTCAGTTCTACATCCACTGCATCCAACTTAATTGCTTTTGCTTCAAATCACTTGTCAAGAATATAAGGGACACCTACTATAAGAAGCTTGTGAAAAAACTGGATGTAGGTCAGGAATATACCTTAGAAGAATTGAATAGAATAACAGCAACTGCAATCCAGCAAATGTGACAACCTATCAGGAATGAGTGGAGCAGCAACAGATGCCAACCCCATTTTTATTTAGGCACAATGAATTTGTAGAGTTTGGACTAATCCAATAATCAATTTTTAAAAAAGCATTTGGTCTAGTAATATTTTATAATTTAAATAGATTTTGCATATTTACAGTTCTCAGAGGTAGAAATAAACAGACAATTATTAGACATGACACTTTACCTTTGTTAGGCCATAAAGTTTCATGACCCTAGTACATTTGGAAACTAAAAGCTCTAGCACCTTTGTGAAGAATTAAATGGTATAAAAGGGTTTTCTCTAAACATTATATCTTTGCTTTAAAAGATAAGTGCAGGCAATTAACCCATTCAGTGACCTCTGACTGCACACCCAGCTAAGGAGCTCCCTCCTGGCCCTCTACCACTATATCACTTTTAAAAGATGAACAAACCCACTTGGACCCAGGGTTCACACAAGGTTTATGAAATCAGGAGATTAACAATGTTTGTTACTGTAAGAAGTTAAAAGGCTTTTCCTGGCAAAGTGCAATCACATATAAAATTTGTGTATATTGTTTGGAGTCACCAGCTTTCAGCAAAAGCTTGGTGCAGGAGGCTGTGTGGCTTGTGGCAGCCACAGCAGCAGGTTTGCTGTGGCCCTTTCCCAGCCCCACGTCTCTCCCAAGGTACAGGCACAGCGAGGGGGCTGGAGTGAGAATTCTCCTCCCTTGCTCCTCAAAGGCTTTTTGTTGCATGACAGGGAAGGGCCAAATATCTAGTGCTTGCTAAGAAGACTTCACATAAGATAGAATCAGATTTGTTTTCCAAATCCTTAACAAACTAACTTTCCTAAAAAAGAAGAAATACTGATTTTCACCATCAGATGGGGAACTACCAACTACAGAAAAGTTGAGGAAGCCAAGTTATCATACCTGAAAATGTTGGGGTTCTTTGTGTTTGCTTTTTTTGTACAGGGGAAAAATATTCAGATGGCTGAAAAAATATATACACATTTACCCTCTAAAGATAAGACAGAGAAAATGAAGACACCTACAATGCTGGTAGTTCAGAATGGGATAAACATCTTTATGAACTATCTCTGGCACAACCTACCAAGCTTTCTGTGTTCACGAGCTCACTAACAAGTGAGTTCATTGAAATGTAAAAAGTTTATGATCCATGACAAGGAAGCATCTGTGCAAATTGAATACCGAGTGTGGGAACTTGTACAAGGAACTTGAAGAGTTATATCCCTCTGTTGGGAGAAAGTATTAGATCACAAGGTAACTACTCAACCAAGACCAGGGAGAACTAATTTCTGGTGATTCCACCCCGTCTACATACCACAGAGTATTTCCATGTGATAACCAGTTACCCTGATGTGGTAACCCAGCCACAGAGAGCGAGACAGATGGATATAGATGGATGGATGTGTGCAGGAGAGAACAGAGAAGCTGAGGTGAGAATGAAAAATTACTCTGGCATCACATTACACAGAGAACTAAACAACCCACAAACCACTAAAGACCAGCCAGCCTTGTAGGCTTGTGCACGTAGATCTTACTGTGCCACAGTCTTCAGAGCTGACAGAAGATAGATGTTGATTTTTTTTTTACAGCACCCACAAGTATTTATCTTACCTGAACTGCTACTGAGTATAAATTACTAAGATGGCAATAACTGAAAGTAAAAGAGAGTTCTGCTACCAAGTAACACGCCCCTGTTCTCCAACCTGGCAAAATGAGGATCTCTGTTTACTGAAACTGTTCCTCACACCCTCCAATGCCACTGGGGGCCCTGCTGTTTCAGGGTAACACTTGTGGGTTGCAGGAGTTTTGTTAACAGCTCCAGGCTTGTTCCTGACCATGCCTGGGTATATTCTGTGGCAAAAATGGCATCAGTCAAGGTACTGTGGGTCACCCTGGGATTTCTCCTCACACAACTGCTGTGGGTACCGAGGGAATGTGTTGAAGGCATTATGTAAATGGAATAAATACACCTATTACATTACTTTAAAAAGATAAACTAGGAGGTCATTTTCCCATCTCAAGAATACCATTAACAGTACAAGAAACAGAGTAAGGTAAATAAATCTGATATCTCCACATCACCTACAGGTAGGGTAACAGTTGGCTTAAAATTTGCAGATTGGGTAAGTAGACAGTACATTTTTAGGCCTGCAGACAGTGTTTGGCCCTTCTTTGAAAAACAAGTGAAAAAAGGGTATCCTGAATTGACAGAGCAGTTACAGGCTGCTCTGCCAGACTAAGATACAGGGTGTCAGTGCAGTGGGCTACTTGGAAAACTAACAGGTAGTGAAAAAACCAACAACTTTCTGATCATATCACAGCAAAAGAGTAACGTTACTTCTGCAGAATGTCTCAGTTTAAAGAATAACTGAACATAACCAAAAACATTAACTATGAAAAACATTCAACAAGCAGATGGTGTGAGAATAATTTGGGAAGCTGATATCCAGATAAAAACACTACCTAATGGCTGGCAATGCAAGGGCCTGGTGGCATTGGTTCCGGCGTGCTGGGTGATCTGAAGAGCAGCTGCAGTGTACAATTACGGAAAGGAGGCGAAAGGAAAAGCAGCAGAAGCAATTATTGAAAGGACAAAATAGAGCAGAAAAGCAGAAACATGGAATTGAAATGAAAGGGTGGCAATCAAGCAAAAGGAGTGGGAAAGTAAAATGAAAATATTTTGTTTCCAAACAATTAATTAGAAAACTAATTTAGGATCTTTATCAACCATATCTGGAGTCTACTGGCCATGGATCACAAACTCGTATCGCTATTATTATTGTGCTAGTCACCATCCTTTTATTAACTCTATTACTTTCTATCACACTTTGTTCATGTGCTTACCTATAATTAAGCTCCTCTCTTATGCTGCATCTTTTTAACAGTCCAAATCACCTTGAAAATGCTGCGGGGTGAAATTCTGACAAGCCTCGCAGCACAGATATCAGAAACAAGCTTAAGGACATCAAATTAACTGTAACTGATTTTAAGAAGGCTCCTTCAAGAGCACATCTGCACTTGACATCATTCCCAGCCTGGTTAAGTTCTGACAATGTATTTTTACCGTGCAGCGTAGCTGGCAAACCTTGTTAATCTTTCTAGGGGCATGTATGTCACCAGATTGGCGAGCACGCAGCAACTGCATTTTAAGAAGCCAAATGTCATCTCTCTAGAGGCCTCTTAGCACTTTTAAAAATGCTGATGGACAAGCCAGTCCTTTCACTCTGCCCTGTCTTGCCCTCTCAGAGTGATTAGCTTCTAGAAAGCTCGGAGAACTGCAACTCACTAAATATCTGCTCAGAAACTCTCCCAGCTGACCAAATATTCATGGACCCTTTGCTAGAATATTCAACAGGGCTTCTGAAGAAAAATTATC
The DNA here is from genome assembly GCA_025447755.1 of Corythornis vintsioides. Classification (NCBI taxonomy): domain Eukaryota; kingdom Metazoa; phylum Chordata; class Aves; order Coraciiformes; family Alcedinidae; genus Corythornis; species Corythornis vintsioides. Next base: position 120,979 of record JAOEGS010013220.1, on the reverse strand, counting down.
AAAATCTTTTGCCTTCCTGTTTTTTTTGTAAGGCAATATATTACAAAATATATGCCACAGTAAGGACTAGTAATTGCTTGTATAAAACATCAGCTTTCACTGGAGCTACCCTCCACTTTTTGGGGTTTACTACTTTATTTAGTGAACATTTCCATAGTAAATATCCATCACGGACACTCAGATTTATTACTGTTATATCATTCTTCCTTGCAACTGTAATGATGATTGATGTCATCTCAACAGCAGGAGCCCCTTGCAACCAAACACTGTGTTGTTCTCATAAGTCAGCCATGAAATTCTTTATGATGGTGCTGTTTACCATTCCACTCTAAAATACTGACTTTCATAAAACACTGTTTATTCATTTACAGTTAAAAGATCTCTTCACTGAAAAAGCAAAGATGATGGGGGGAAAAACAGAAATAGTTTTGCCACTTCTTTGGAAGAATAGAAGATCACCTATTGAGTGACGTGCATCTCTCCGCTAAGAGCTCCTAGGGGTTAAATAATTTATCTTTTCAAGTGCACCTGAATTAAATGTCACTTTTCTCATTCAGGTCATGCAGCATCAATTTCATCAAACCTCGAGCAGGCTCTCACCAGTGTGTTGCTAATGACTGCAATCATTACCAAAGCACCGTGCATGGGAGCAGTGGCTCTACGCCACAGAGCAGCAATGAGCAGGAGCTCCCTTTCCTGTCTCCCTCTCTACATTCCTGTCCTTCTAAGAGCCACATATCCATCTGCTAAGGTATTTAAGGAGAGAGGAGAATTTTTTTGTTTCAAAGATGTTTCTCCCTGCAGGGATCATTAAATGCTTAGATTTGTTACTAAAATGGAAGGATTTATCAAGTTTCCCTCCCGGACTCAGATGATCATTAAATGTCTTTTCAACTATTTTAATTACACTTTCCTAGATGAACCTCAAGCACATGACTAGACCACCACCCACTTCAGTCTTTTCTGCTTTCTAAGGACTTGGAAAGTAAAGGCTAAACTCTGTATTCATATTTGACAGAACACGGGAAATACAAGAACAGTTTAAGATGAAACACAATAAACAATTTAAATGGTAAGTAAATAATACATTATAATAATATAATTATAAAATATATCACACAGGTGATCCCAAACTACATTGAGAACACTGAAATACACTACTAAGAACAAAATAATTCTGACAAAGCTGGCATATGACTTATGGCCTATGCAGAATACTATAATACACAGGAATCTGCACATGGCAGTATTTTGGGATCACTACCTGGAAAAAGATGGGATAAGGACAAGAAGAGTGAAAGAACAAGCAAGCAAGTGGTGTGGTTGGTATTACTATAGCATATTAAATACAATAAGATGACATTTCAAACCATTAGATGAAGAGCAGATGATGTTGTCATACTGTGTCTTTAATGAAACACCTAACTGTGAAATTGCCCAGCATTTATTTTTACTTATGTAATTGACATTTTCTTAAACATACTGGATAATTATGGGTCAGGCAGAGGTTTACAAACCGTGTCCTCATACTGCTGTCAGAAGATTCATGGCAGATACATTCAAAAAACATGGCACGGTTGTAGGGAGGAATGGATCTGTCAAGGAACATGACAAAAAGGCTTTGTTCCAGTCTGGGACTCTCTACAGGGATTCCTGCTCAGCTCAGCTCCCTTCCTCTGCACAAGTTGTTTCTATGCTGTTCACAAACAATATGTTGCATTAAATACAGTCATAAAGTACCCTTGGAATCTATTAATACCAGTGTCCTGACAGGACAGAAAGTATTCCTTTTTGTCAATGAGCAGAGGAGACAACCCATGCATGGGAAATAGTTTCTGTACCTTCTAGAACAGACTAGGTCTAAGAGTGGACAGACAAACCCTGTCAATAAATGACTGAAAATAAAAAGGAATCTGGCTCCAGGTTTAAGTTTTGTAGTGTTCCTGAAATCCTAATTATCTTCAATTTCAAGGTCAAAGACTTTTTTCTGCATCCCCATGTAATTTTGAAAGGTGGTAATAAAAATATTTCTCATCTTGAGTCCTTGTACTTTTTAAGCATTTCTAAATCTAACTTTCATATGTCAAAAGAAACACCTGTCAAAATATTCCAGCTTCAAATAAACCATGCCTATGACATATGGTCTCTACCTGGGGAAGATCAAAACCTACACACTGAAAGTGAATTAAGAAAGCTTAACTTTCAAGAATAATTTTTCAACTTTTTTTTTTTTTTGCTAGTTTGAGATTATTTTAAGTTCTTGGTGTGATTCCAATACTTTCAGGAGACTTGTCAACAGCATGGGTAGACATATGCAACTTAGATTAGATAACAAGAGCTGTGAAAATGTAGCAAGATCAACCTTGTACATACCAAGAACCTAAAGTACTTACTGAAACAGCCTGGGCTACTCTTCGTGCTGTTGCATCTTCACTATTACCAAAATAAATGAGATTATGGCTTGGTTATGTAAACTTACTCATGCAGCAAGCAGAACTTGGGGAGGGATAGGAGCTTAACAAAACACAGGGAGTTTTACAGAGTATCTGGAACATTTCATTTTGTTTTCTCTTTGATGTACTTGATTAATTCACTATCAATTCATAACTGTTTTAGTTGGCTAAATCTGCTTCATGTGTGCAGAAAGTTGCAGCCTACGAGTAGCCTATGAATGGGGTGAGGTACCAGGAATTAGAACCCACACCACCATAAGGATTTTGTGTTTACAGTCATCGTGTTTAGTTGGGTGGTTGTAAGTGCTGTTCTCCTGGTAGAGACACAGGGGGTATCTTTATTGGTAAACACAAAATGTTGGGCTCAAGGAATACTTCCATAATGCTCCTCTTGCAACTGTGACCTCGTATATATATGTCAATATAACTTGAAACATCTGGACACAAAGCACTGCTGTTGGGAAGCCAGTGTACTACCAGCTTCTGGGATTCTGCCACCAAATGACTTAATTAATTGCAAGGGTGGCTGATACCTGTTATTATCAATATTGCATGTGGATAATCATACTCAGATGAAGACCTCTGTTTCTACATCTGCACAGTTTATCAGCTTAGTTCCTCATAGTTATGATTAAACACTGATATTTAGCATGCATGCTGAGTAATACATTTATTTACAAGCCTAAAGCCTGGAACAAAACACTCCAATATTTATCATCTCATGTTAAAACTGTATTAAAACCCATGTGGTGGGTTGACCTTTGCTGGATGCCACTTGCTCACCAAAGCTGGACAGGGAAGAGAAAAATCAAATGAAAAACTGGTCAAGATCAAGACAGGGAGAGATCACCCAGCAGTGACTGTCACGGGCTTGACCTGAGGAAATTAATTACCAATCATTATCTGTGTAGGGTAGTGAGAAATAAACCCAAATCTTTAAAAACACCTTTCCCCTGCCCCTCTATTCTTCCCAGGCTCACTTGATTTAATTCCAAGTTTTCTCTACCTCCTCCCCACCAGTGGCACAGGGGGAGGGGGAATGGGGGTTGTGATCAGCTCAGCACATGTTGGTCTCTGCTGCTCCTTCCTCCTCAGGGGGAGGGCTCTTTGATAATAATCAGCAAGAATAAAATACTGTCTTCAGTGTCAATTTTGTTGACTGGATAGCTCTTTTGATCTGATTATTCTTTATTTGAAACTGTTTTGCTTTTTAACATCTCTTCACTTGTATTCTCAAGGGAAGCATTTCTCTGACCTTTTGTATGTTTCTAAATCACTTGGCCTGATTGGAAGTCACTGGTATTCAACATCTGTAGTGATTTTTACAGGTTATTTTTGACATAATATGAATAATCATTTTCTTATATATATATTATTTTTTTTTTTCCCATAGGGGAAAGAACATTATTAGTTAGATCAAGACTTCAGAAATGCAGTAGTTTCAAAAATTAAAATACCCTAATGTCAGTACCAGCTATTTATTGCCTCACCCTAAAGAACAAGTGGCCCCACGCTGAGGTCAGTGACACTCCATGGCATTCCAGAAAAGCATGGGAAGAAGCTTAGCAAGAAGGTGAAGGCTACCTGGGAATACAGTGTGATGCTGGTAACACTCTGCCACTCAGCCATTTTCACTTGTCTTCAGGTAATCACTGACTTTCACTCATTAGAGCTACAATTAATGCTGAATTGTTCTGTCCCTTTCTCTGCATTTTTTTTAACCTGTTAAGGTTTGATACCTGTATTTTCCAAACTTGATACATGCAAACAAATATTTTACAGACTATCATTTGTCATCACACTGTGCTCATGTCTGTATCAACTCTATGAGGATGTACAATGGCTGATCTGAAAAGTGATGCTCTGGCACGAGAGCTTGTTCTGTTCCAGTCAATAAACAAAACACAAACAGAGGAAATACCACATGGCTGTCTAGCTAATCACACTCAGAAATTCTCAAATTTAAAACAACAGTTCATTGATTTCCTCCTGCCTCTTTGTTCTTTAAAGCTATTGGCTGAATTCACGCAATACAAATGCAAAATAAATAAATTTCAATATACCGACCTGCTTAGACTCATTCAAAATAAATAAGTAGATAATAAAATAAAGGAATCTATTATTTTTTCCCAGATGCAGCTAGCAGTTTGAGAGGCTGTATGATTTCCTTCAGACACTACTCCCATACCTCAGACCCTTGCTGTGCTCAATTTATTCCCATTTATTACTGACCTCATGCTATCGATGTATCTCCTGCTATTGCTGTTCTTCCTAGAAGAACATTCTGAACATCACCTGCTGCTCCATGGGCTGCTCACAAACACCTGCCTGTGGACTGCAGTTTCAGGGACAAAAACCCCCAGATTATGCTTCTCCCATCTCCTCTACCAAGGAAAGCAACTCTAAGTTAGATCAGTAATCAGGAGGCCAGCTTTGGGGCTGAACTATTTTCCTGGGTAGCTTCTTCTTGCATGGTTTAGAAATCCACAAGAATATGAGAATATCAAATATCCAGTGCAAGAGAGCAGGAGGAATACAATCAGTACAGTCCTCAGCTTCACTGAAGGAAGTCTGTCATGTATTTGCAGTAGTTAATCTCCAGACATATCTATTAAATAAATTCAGATCAAAACAATGGAGCAGAAGGTCATTTGGTTGTAGAACTAATAAAATTATTTACAGTGTTCTGTTCCAAACTAAGTGGTTTTCAAGACTTTACAAAAGGGCCCTACTTTGCACAGTACTTTGAACTGCCCAGAGACCAGTTTCCAAAGGTATGGGGTTTTTTAACTATATTCCCTGACACAATGGGATAACCCATTTAAAAAGTTCCTTGGGACAACAAAACCATCTTTAAAGATACCATCTTTAAATTTCTTCTACTGGTATCTAAAAATGTTTGCAGAAGTAAAATGAAGCATATTTTGTTTCTGGAATCACTGGCACCTTCTTGACTGTCCTAATGTTAATTGGTCCAAATCCAAAGCAGTTCCAGGTATGCACTTTGACTTGTGCATTCTGGTTCCAGCTGAATCCATACAATTATCTCCCAAATTAGCCAACCACTTAGTATTCAGCCAGCCATACTCCAGGAAAAAATGTCAAAACTATTTAATATAAAATTAAATGTGCAGGCCAATATGAAGGCTACTAAACAACCTGATAGGTAAATGTCAGTCTGGGCAGAAGATCTCCAGAACATAAATCATGAGGCATAGTACAAGAGAAAGCAATAGATCCCATCTGCAGCAAACATCTGACTACTCCAGTTTGCCTTCAACCTGTGGGAGTTTGCTGAAGCAGTTGAGGAACAACTCTTTATTTTGTTGACTAGATAATATGCATAATTCTAATATTTAGTATATTTTAATGAAGCACTGTTAGTCATAAACTTCACAGTAAATATGCATATTAGTATTTTATATTAAAATATTATATTTATATATAATGTATGCTTCTGTTTAATATATTTATATTTAATGGATTTATCATGTATGTATAAACAGGTAAATATTTGATTATTAACACATTATTAATTTGGAAACAATTTATTATTATTGAAGCACTGAAATTTTTAAGGAGAAATTTCTGTTGAAGTGCTTTTCTTGCACACTTCATTTAAAATGGGATATTTAATGCAAAAGCTATGGATTAGAAAGGAGCTCAATGTGAAAAAAAAAGAATGTTTTAATGTAAGAAAACCTAAATTATTTCTACAGATTCATTAATTTTGTGGACAAGATTTACATCCTCACTGAAAAAGGGGGGAAATGTGCACAAGGTGGGAAATCTCAGGACTTAACCCTGAAATTGAACAGCAACTGAAATTTGGGGTCATTTGGGCATCACGTGTAACTGATGGAAACAGCATCTAGAAGAGTCCAGGGAAAAGCATGTCATTTTGGTCTCCTGTGGCTCTTGCAGCCTCAGGTTGTGTTTCAATGGACTGCTGATCCTAAGAAACTAAAGCCATTTCTGGCATCTGGTGTTTCAGAAGGACTCTTCTAGTGCTGCTTGGGTGGATGGACATTTTCCTCTGCAGTTGTGTCTCATTTCTGAAGTGGAAATATACAGAAATATAGAACCTGTAGGAAGACTGTGAAGCAATGAAGTGACTCAGGTAAAAAAAAAAACAAACCTAAACTACATGCAGCCTCACCTTATTTATTGCTGAACTTCTGCCCACATAATGGTTGCAAGTTAAGTAACTGTTTTATTAGAAGAACTAAGCTGAAAAGTCAAATCACTGAACAGAATTAGTTCTGTTCTCATTCAAACCAGGACAAATTCTCTCTCAGAATCCCTAATTCCTACTTCCACATTTTAACCAACAGTCTGAAACGTAGCAGCTTGGGGAATAATGTGCTGTGGAGTTCTAGAGCCACTTGACATTTAATCAGAAGGGGGGAGCATTCATTTCTTCTTAAGTGCCCAGCCAATCTGCTGCTGAATTTGGTATCCCTGCTATCCATGGTATTTATAAATATTTGTTGAAACCAGATAAACTTCTCCCTTCCCTCATCCTTATGAAACACTCCAAGAAAATCCTGGGTTTTAATGACTTCTTGAGCAGAGTTACAAATAGTCTGTGACTAGACTGCTGTATACAGAAGTTCTTTTTGAAACTGTGCTGCCATGAAGTGAATGTAAACTAGAAATAACCAATTTTAAGGTCTCCCCTGAGATTTGTTCTTTGACAATTGACAGGAAGACTGAGAAATTATCATTTTGGTAAAACCTTTATTTGTTTAAGATGCCTCTTAGCCAAAAGAGACTGTCTGTACAAAAGGATTAGCCTATTGACAATGACTTTCTAAATCCAAACTCATTGAATAACAAGTACTGAATGTGTTTACCTTCCTAATGCACCACAATTCACAATGAAGCAGGCTTTCTTGAAAAGGTCAAAATGCATGAAGAGCTGAATTTCAATAGGAAAATAGAAAAAATAGAACTGAACAGAATGGAATTTATTTTATACACGAACTGAAAGGATTAAATGTATTTTTGGCTAAGTGAACAAAAATCTTAGAAAAAAATAAAAATAAAACCTTTACAGGCCTTTGAGGTTTCTCTGATCCACATTCAATTCCCTGTGTCTCAAACACAACATCCAATCATTTCTCAATTATTTCTACTGTATATGAATTTGCTTATGAGGTGAAGTAAAGAGCACAATATCCTGAATTACCTACACAAGGGCATACCTGCATTTATATTTTCTTGTTCACTACAGTGATATGTTCCCTCTGTCAAGGCAGGTTTCAAAATGCAAAATGAACCGTTATAACTTCAATAAGTTTTCTTCTGAGGAAGTTTGACCATGTGAGGCAGGTGCACTTGAAGAGTCTGTTTCAGAGCTGAGTGGTATAAAAAACTGGGCTATATCTTTTACAGTATAAATTGAAACAAGTCGATTATTCACCAGAAGTCACTCTGAAGAGATAGTTATTAAGATAGATCACTTGTCATACACGGAAACATTTTTTCCAGGTTAGACTCCAAATGCAAATGAAGCAGTTTAGATTAGGCAGCTGTCAGTAGGTTGCAGATATCAGAATGTGAGTCCTATGTATATGAAAGAAATTACTTTGAAAGAACAAGTGGAAAAGGGCGATAAAATCAAAACAGAACATGGTGCCTGTAACAATAAAATCTTCACCACCTTCTACAGATGTTACCTTCCCTTGAGTACTTTTGCCTGCATTTTCTAAGGCCCTTAAATTACTCATGCAGCTTAAAAGTAAGGTTTCAAATATTAGTCAGGCACCACATTAACTGTGGGTTTAACAGCACATACTGACACATGAGGAAACTGTGTTTGAAAGCAGAGCTTCAGCACTTCAGTCTATTAGAGGATTTGGAAAAGTTTTCCTCAAATCTGTATTCTTACAGTTTTTAGGCAGCCTCTTTTCTCAAAACTGCAAACCTTTCACTCCATCCATTCCTTTCTGGTGGCTGAAGACATGACCCCAGTCATTCATTCTGACTTCTGGTCAAACTGCAGCAATAAAATCTGGCCAGAGCTGGGAAACCCCACACAGCAGAGCAGGCAGCATTGCAAAGCATTCTCCTGACTGAGACAGGCTTGCAAACACAGCAAGTTGGTCCTGGACCTTGGGGCTTTTTGGGTTGGTTGGGTTTTTTTTGGGTTTTGTTGTTGTTTGTAGGTTTTGTTTTTTGGTGGTTTTTTTTCTTATTATTTTTATTTTTTGTTTTTAAAGAACTGTAGAATTGTCTTCCTCCCTCAAGCTCTTAAATCAAAGGAATGAAAAATGCAACCTGCTGGCAGGTATTTTTCTGTTGCAGAGCAGAACCTTCTACAGTACAAATGTAATTCACTTGTGTTTTCAACAGAGCTTTCTCCAAGTTATCTAACAAGACAACACACCTGAGATCCAGTGGTCACCATCAGTTAAGACTCACCAAGACCTGCTGTAAGTGAAACAAAAAATACAGTGACTCTTTGCCCTGCATTTGGTGGCATGAGCCACCAAGACACTACATTCCATTCCTAGTGCCTCCATTCCTGGCACAAAGAGGATGGAGCAAATGTGATGGAAACAATAATGTGTTATTGAAAGGTTTTAAATATGACAAAGATAAGCCTGATAAAAGAACGTGGAAAGGCATCATTATTGCTGTATTACATAAATGCCCCAGTGCCCAATGAGATAAGGATTTTAATAATAAAAATAAGAATAGAAAAGATGAAGGAGCATCTTAATACACTTACAGGAATACAGTAATGAAATATAATACAGCGGATAACCTCATTAAAATTGAAGTGATGTTCTGTTGAAATAATAATTCAATATATTTAAAGAGCAGCTTGAAGCTTGTGTGACTGTGAATATAACTACACTCATAGGTGTGTATACTCTTGTATATGTGCACAGTTAATCACAAAGTTCCCTTTACAATATAGAACATCAAAGAATTTGGGAAGAAGGAGAGCCCAAGTACTTAGAATTAATGTATTTTCTTGTTTTGTAGCATAGAAACCTGGATCTTTATATGCAAAGTGGGTATCATGCTGAACAAGCTCTGAAATGTGAGCTGCTCAGATAAGCAGCCTAAAGCAGGCTGGTGGTCAGGGATGTGATCTGGAAGACAAGAGCTAAAGATTCAGAAGATAATTATTGCTGTGTGAATATATATATATGAGGGGCAGTAGATCATTCAGAATATTTCAACCAAAATATGACTTTCCATTAATACCAACAAAGAGAGAAATTTAATATATGGTAATGCCAGGGGAAGGCACAGATGTAAAAATCATTCTTAGCCACGAAGCAGAGGGAAATGACAATGAAATGAACCTATGCAATAGATGCTTGAGAACAGCATCCAATTCCTCTGTTATCTGAATGGACACCCACATCCTATATAGAAACTTAAGAGCTTTCTGAAGTTCTGAATACCAGGATGACTACTGCAGGGGGAATTGCTTACAAGGATTTCTGAGTTTTCAACACCCAGTGTAGCACTTTTTATTTCCTCCTTCAAAATCATGCAGGTGCAGTTTTATTTAATTCAGTTTGTAATATGAACTAGAATTATTAGACAAAATGGAAATATCCATATAGTTCTTTTAACTACATACTGGTAGACTTCTGTCTAATAGTATATATCAGGAAAAAGTCCATAAGTGAGTTTGTTTAGGGACAATTGTGTGTCCACACACTCTTACTGATATCAACAAAGTCCTGAATATATTCAGAGCTCCAGTTCATCAGAACCTGTGAACAACTAAGGTAAAAGTGAAATCTGTTCAGGCTCTTATGCTCTTTTAGTGTGACAACTTTAAAAATACACTCTATGAACAGCAGATATACATATATAGATAGACATAAAATTTACAGTAGTGCAGTTTTGGAATTATTTTTTTTAATGTTGTCTAAAAAGTATGTAATCAAGTCTTTCCATTGCAAAAAAAAAATCACCATAGTGCTGTATCTCTATGGCACTTGAAGTAAAAGTCAATAAACAAGCTATAGGAATTAAACATCTGGATTATCATTTAAATGTTAGATGCTAAATAGAGTAAACTCCCTCTATCTTAAAGAATGTGCTCATGTGGATGTTTAATTGTTCTCTTCTAATACACTGACAGTATATTCAAGGTGGGTTAGCATGATTTTTGATCCTGGAATTCTTTCTATATTTTACTGCTACATCAAAATAAAATATCATTTCCTTTAATTTAAAACCAGTGTATTAAATTAGAAATTTTCTTCTATGCTTGTCAGTTGAGAAATGCTTCTCAGCAGCTGCTGGAATAGTCCATAGGATTAGAATAACCTAAGGAAATAATGAAGAAAGGGGTCTGTTCTAGCGGGTAGGCACCTTATTTCCTTTCTATGTGTATTTAAAACACCATTTGTATGAGCTGTCATCTGACTGTTTTACTATTTCAACAAAATCTTTCTCTGTCAGACTTTTGTTGATTTATGGTGAAGAGAACTCTGGCCAGGCTGTTTCTGACCCACTGGGAGCTACTGCAACACTGCATCTGGAGCTGGCCAGATCTGTGACTACTCCTTCCTTGCTTTCCTGATATGGTTCATTTTGACTTTATTTTGCTTTTCTGTTATGGCAGAACAGTTAAAATGATGTTGGAGTGTCAGTGCTGAAGGTCACACTAGATATTAACAGTCACATTGCAACCAACTGTTCACCAGATGAGGACATATGATGAACTTCTGTGAGAATATAACCCTCTGAACTCTACCTTCATGTGACAAGACAAAGAGCAAACAAAAAAAAAATATATTACAAAATACTCCATCTGCAAAGACTTGTTAACTTCTGAAGACACACAGGTTTAACCTCTACACTAAAAAAAAAACCCTCTTACATTAAATCATTATTTTTTGTTGTATACAGGCAGGGCTTAGGTAACTTCATGGTGCTGGTGTGTGTGTGTTTCATGCAAGACTCTAAAAAAGAGAGATGTGCTTTGGAACACCTGGTTTTAAATCAGGGTATTAACATAACAGGCACATCCAAAACTGGGTAGAAAGAAAATAATGACTCAAAAACCCTAAGATCAACAAACATTATAGAGTAATAACACAGTTTATCAATCTGCTGGAGAAGTGCTCTATGTTAAAGAAAACTTAGGACATGTAAATTAAATAAATTACCTGTATCAAGGATTCAAATTTCAAGCTTAAACAAGAAGAAGATTAGTATTGAACTTATAATAGTGCCAACTTGACCAGGTGCAAAAGAGCCTGCGAAATGTTAAAGCAGATTAAACTGCAAGGGCAGAACACAGAGCAGGATTGAGAGACTTCAATTATTTCTAGGCAGACAAGGTAAATGTCACAAATGGGTTTTGGGTCTCACATCAAATTCACTTCTATAAAGGACACAATTTTCACAAAGAGAAGTATTGGGATTTTCTTACACAAAACAATGAATGTGCTCTTTGCTGTCCTGTGCCTTCCAGTGGCCTTTTCCCTCCCACCTCTGGAGGTCAGGAACTCAGCTTTTCCACACTCACTAACTACAGTGCTAGAGAAAAGGTGCACTAACAGACAACAAATAAAATTACAACCAAAAACCAGCTGCAATTGCACTTTGACACAGGAAAATCAAACTGACATCTAAGGAAAACTGTATGTGGAGCCACGAAAATAACAACAGCAATTTGGGTGGGATTTAGAACGAGCAAGTCAGTGAGATGCAGCTGCAGGCTGAAGGTGCAGCCATATGCTGGCTCTGTGGAATATTGTTAGCACCTCCCGTTCCCAGTTAACGTAAGGAAGGGAGCTCAACAGCATACAAATTGGCTAGTAAGGAAATCAAATCCATAACAAGATGATCTTACTTCCCAAGGATGCTGGGGGAATAATTTGCTATAGACTCCACTGAAAATCAGCCACACTGTTTTACAGTCAGGATACAGCTTCAAGTACAAAGACTTGCTCAGGAGTAAGGTGTAAATCATGGGCTGGTTTGGGTTGTTTTATCTAATCCTTTACACTTACATTAGTCACACTGTAAAATAGAGATGCAATTTTCTTTCCTCAAACCCCAACCAAATCTTAGCATTATGTAAATAGACATCTGCTCTTTAAAGCACAGCTAGAAAACAACCCACATTTACTAAAGGATAAGGTAGGATTAAAGAGTATTGTAACATAATTTTGCTGTTACTTCGCCATAATTTCTATCCAGCATGGTTAAGGGAGCTGCTCCCCATGAAAGAACAGCCTCCAATGTGATCTGATTACACAGACTTCAAAAATCAGGAACAGAAGGACACTAGGAAAATAGGGTTGAACAGGAAAACTTGACTGCAATCCAGGTATCTCAATCAGGTACAGAGGAAACACGTCTCTCTGTGCACATCTGCAGGTGTGTGTGCTTTGTGCTCACACTTGTTCATCTTACTGAGCCTGCTACTGGAATTACATTTTTCCTTTTTTTTGTGTGTGTGTTTATTTTTCATTAGGAGTTTGCTAAGATGTGGAGCCGGCATTCTTTTACTAATGTCATGTCAAGAAAAAAAAGGGGGAAACAGAGACTAAAAGGAAAATGTCCAAGTATTTCAGACAGGGTTTCTGAAGGATTAATGAAAGTCTACTCAAAAAAATATTATAGAAATAATGTAAATTAAATAGGAACATGGTAGCTATAAAGTTAGAAATACTTGAGTGGCCAATAAATACTTCTCCAGTTATATGACTTATGGTAAAAGAACATTGGTAGTCAACTGTAGCAAATCAAAATCCAGGACTGTACTTTCAAATACATAATCAGTATAGCATGAGATCTGGTGTTTCACACATTGAAACCGAGGTCAGCAAATACCTTAAGCTGCTCCTGAGGGTGGTATTTTCTTCTAGTATAAGGCAAAGTAATTTCTATAAAGTGACATTATGAGAAGTGCTACTCAAAAGCCCTGAACCTCTAAACAAAATTCACAGATACACTGGCGGGGTTGAAGGAAGCCCTGCTAACAGAAGCAGTCTGCTAGAGAGGATGATGACAGACAGAAATAGAAAGTTCCCAGGAGAGAACAAAACACAAATTCAGACAGATTGTCAAGTTCTTAATCATGGGCAAAGTGCAAACTATTTTAAGTGATACTCCTCTCTCAATGAAGACGATTGCAATTCACTGTAAAAATCTAAATACATCCAGTAGTTATAGTTTAAAATGCTACAGAAATGGCATCAAGGCTTCTAATCTCAAGATGAAGAAAAATATTATACAGTTTGAAGGTTGCATGCAAGAAAACAGTTCTGCTTATTGAGTTACAAAACAGTTTTCTGATACATCTGGGATAGAAGAGAACAAAAAGAAAAATAGAAAGTGCTCATAATTTTTGACATGACCATGCATATGCAGCAAAACAGCTCTCCAGTCTACTCTTTAGTTCACTTTTCCCTGAGCAGAATGCAGACCATGCAACTTTCCAAATCAGCAATATTGCATGATAGACAGAAAAAAAAAAAAAATCATTACCTTCTGCATTGAAGAGATGGGACTTTAACCTAATATGCAAGGGGCTGATTCAACTGAATATGAGATTTTCTTTATTGTATTCAGAAAAGCTACGTGCTTATCGTAAGGATAGGTCAAAACTGTTTGAATTCCCTCAGGACTTTTGGCTGCTATGTCCAGGAATACAAATGAAGGTAGATCTTGAAATAACTATCTTTTAATCTGCATTTCAGGTGGTCAGAGTAAGCATCACAAGGCCAAGTATAAACATCTTTTAGGAAGGGTTTGTTAGTACTAGAGCCTACCTGTTAGACACTGCCTGCTTCTGATCACGGGCCAGCAGCCACATAGCCAAAAAAATCCCCATCTCAGGTGTAAAGCAAGAGGGCAGTTAAGTAACTTAATTTTTAAAAGAATATCCACTAGTTGTACATCTTCTAAAACAAGTTTCTATGACATGTCTTGGGCCTCAGTGCATTTAGCACATTTCCTCAAGTACCAGAGCAGTACCTTTCAAGCTTGCTTTGATTTATAACCTCCAGGCTTTTAATAAGAAAGGAAGGGTCCTTGGTTTATCTAAGAGCTGGATTTATAAATTCTGAAAATAGCTCTATTTTTCTATTCTATTATTGACAATAAGAAACAGAAAGCACTTGGTACATTTTTTCTTACACCAGTTCAGGATGATTTCTACTTATGGCCTCGAATCTTGCTACAAGGATCTTCACTCCTTTCTATACTAAAATATCTGAAATTAAGTGGCCTTTTTAGAGAAGAATTGTTGGGCTTACTGGTATTTGAAAAAGTAAAATCTACAAAATGAATCCTTTCTCTGCCTCAATTTAAAAGATCCTTCCATCAGATTCACCTGAGAAGCCCAGCAACAGAGCTGTGCCCAGCACTGCTCATTGGCACTGTGCAGCTGCCACCACTGAGGGAATTGCAAGTGCAATCCCAAAGGCAAGGCTGAACAATTCTCATTCCACACAGTCATTATTAACACGAGCCAGTTATTCTAATGGTAATCACCACACTAAAAGTGACATATAAAAAGACATTATGCTTTCATACAAATCACAAAATACAAATTAATTTCAAGTGGATGCTGATAGGAGTTTCCTTTTTTTATGGTTACACAGCAGTCAGAAAATCATGGCTACTAAAAGCAAGCAAAGAGATGTAAACCATCATTAAACTGCCTCTGGGAACACCATGTCCAGTGCCTGAGGTAGGTTATGGTGTAACATGTAAGTGGCAATTGTGTCTGGGATGTCTGGACCCTACAGAATTAAATAGTCCTAGTTCTACTGTATGGACCTGTCATTCTTGACGAGCTATCCTGAGTAACTTTTGGTGAAATGTGTTTCAGTCCAGATCACTTTTTCTCTTTCCAAACTTCTCTTCCACACAGGAGAGCAGAGCACACCCACTGTGCTTGCTTAATCCATATTAGCCACTCAAGTGTAACCTCAAGTGACTTGCAGCTACTTCATGTTTTATCCCCATCCACAAGCCACTGACACTTGTACAGTCTGAGAGAAAGAGACCACATGATATGAGAGCACAGTATAAGTCTACAGAAATTAGAGAAGCATCAAAAAAGTGATCAAATCTTACCCATCCTAACTATAACTCTCCCTTCTCTGCACTTTGTCTTGCCAAAAAAAAAACCCAAACCAGACAAACCTGGTTTTATTTGAAAACTCATTAAATATTTTAGATAGCAGTGATCCATTTAAAGCTCCAAAATACAGAGGAATAGCCTTTCTCTGCCTAATTCTGAGCACTGTATTCACACGAGCTGCAAATAGTGATTAATAGACAAAGCCTGATTAATTTTATGAAAATTGCAATTTCTTAAGGGAACGACATAAATCTCCAAACATGTTACTGGAGCCAATATTTCAAAGGTCATAAACCAGCTTGACAGCAGCCACAAAGCTTTTCCAGCTTTACAACACCGTGGCCCAGCCCTGTTTAAAAGGCTGGTACCCTGAATGATTTCCCAGGCAGGAATAAAAAAAGAGATTTTCGTAGGTTGTACAGGAGACACAAAAGACACAGAGGGAAGAGACAGACACTGGAGCTGCAGTAGGATACAGGAAAAGCTCCATTAGAAATCTTTTTTGAGGTAGTTCTCATCATTAGAAACCCGTATCACATATTATCCTGATAACTTAGAAACAATCAAAATAATGTGAGCGTAAAGAGAAACAGAGGATCACGCCCAAATTATCAAAAAGTGGGATTCCATGTGATTCAGTAAAAGGGCTTTTAATAGGGGGCATTATTTTGATGGGTGAGAAGTATTTCTGTTTTGCAATGCACACTGCAGCAGTAGGGAACATGATATTAAATTGTTTTCTGTACATCATCACTGCACTCAACTCATGTTCTCCTTATTTATTGCATTTTAACAGCTTTTAGAAAGGTGGAAAACACAACCTGAGATTTTCAATGGCTTCCACATTGCTTCCAAATACGATTTAAGCAAAGGATTTGAATCCCTGAAGTGTTAAATATTTTGTACTCCTTGGACCTTGGTGGCCACCTGTTCCCTGATGTTTACAGAACTACTTTCATATAACAACCCTTAGGCTTAGAGCTGAGATTACCTAAATTCCTGTATTTCCAGGAAGGGGTTTTTCACTGTGTCGTTTGCTTTTCTTTTTCCAAAGGTTTGCCAGACTTTCTGATCTAGAGGTAACATGAAAATAAGCAATAGATTGCATTATATTGATAGGGACACTGAAAGTGATTGTTTTTATATGGGCCTAATTTATTTATTATGCAAGTTTTAATTGTACACTGAACTTTGTAAAGGGATGCATTTTAAAGTAATCAAGTTACTGAGTTTTCCAGGGTGTTTTAGGTACAAAAACTAAAGTCTAAATCACATTTTTAATATTTCACAATTGACATGTAAGAGTAGCAAGTGAGGAGCACTGATAATTTCAACCTCACTCATTTGCAGTATCATAGCAGGATTCCAGCTGATGAGCTATTTAGGTATCAAGAAACTGAGGTCCTGGCCTCCAGGAGGGAACCAAATGAGCCTCTGGACACTTCAGCATTCACTGAAGGGCAGCTTCTCTAAGGAATTATTCTTACAAAGCCAAGGCTGTGCTGATCATTCTCTTTCACTAATTAAATGAACAGAACCACTTAGAAATACACCAAAGAGATATTTACAAGTGGTAAATGGATTTTATATTTCACAGCATAAACAGTAAAGGGAAGAAACAATAAAGATAGAAGAACTAGGAGGAACAGGTTATTTTTTTTCACAGACATGGTGTGCACAGTTCAGGGAACTGCAGGAGAATGTTCTAGTCTCTGTAGTTTAACAGAACTTCAAATGAAACAGGCACAGAATCAAATGAAACTAAGCCTTTCCTTTCTGGTACTGGCTTTTTGTGGACACAGCAGCTCCTGCACTGTGCAGTTTGCAACCCTGTCATCAATAGGTTCCAGGATCCAAATGGTTTTGGTGCAGCTGTTGAAACAAGTTAATACCTTACAGGGCAGGAGATTAGCACAATACCTTAAGTGATAAGACTGAGGGAGGAAGATTTGATTTTGCAACAAGATTTACAGCTAGGAGAGATCCTCCTTACACCAATGAGGGCACACTCAACACTGAAATTAGAAACACTATTTCATTTAAAAGAAAGTTTAGATTTCAAACTTGCCAAACCATTAGTGGGGTCAGAAAAATGAATTATATATTCATCTCTTACTTATTATGAAGTACCTAGAAAGATTGCCTTCAATAACTCTGGTGACAATATAAACATGATCTGACATTTATCTCTGCACAAAACCACATTATTATGGTGGCAGACAAAGCATTCTTTCATTTGACAAGAAGTTCCATTAAACTGACTTTTTTATACATGGCCTAATTTCTTTAGCATGGCAATATAATATCCTATATGCTTCAGCAAGCTATTATATTATTTATTATTACATTTGCAAAGGGTAATATTAAAACTGAGTTTAAATTCACAGCTGCTGGTAAATAGAATAAACTCAAGATGGAAATTCAGTGAGTCTCTGAATTATGCACAGAGGTTTTCAAAGCATTGCTCAGTAATTGTGAAAAACTGTAGAAGTGACCATAAATAAGTAAATCCCATATTTTCCTACAGTGCATAAATAACTACCTGAAAGTTGGAATCAAACCAAAAAGTTTCAAATGCTTCCTTATTTCAGCTACTAGTTAATAAATTCTATGATCTGTTATCTGACTGGTTTGACTGTATTTGTATACCAATACCATGTAGGATCAATAAAAAATTAGTTTAAGACAGGAAAAATTTAGCTTTTCACTTCAGACTTATCATAATTTTATTATAGATTGGTTACAACTTTTAATTGACATCCTGATAAGCCTAGGCCTGTGTGGCAGACTGATTACAGAGAGGTTTTCCAATGCTTTCTTCCAAGATTTTCCATGGGACAAACCTGTCAGACTTGCTCTCTAAAACTGGCAAGTTCCTTACCCCAGTGATGATGGTGAGAGCCTGAGATCAGGTTCATGATCTGCTCGCATTTAGCCTGTCTCATCTGGGCTGCTCACAGTATTTGCCCTAGGAAGGCTGCTCAGCTGGGCAAGTTTTTGTGTGGAGTTTAATGCAAGAAATGCTTTAAAAGATTCTGTGCCAGAGTGTCCCTGCCAGTTCATGCTTTATTTTTGCTGATATATAAGAGAAAATAACAATTAGGTGGTGAGTGAGCACAAACAAGTGCTGAGTTAAGTAATAGTAAATGTCTGCTACTCTGAATAATTTGCAGGCTTCCCTATACAGAGCACAGCAATGGAGAGCTTTTGAAACAAAGTGATAGAAGCAATTCCTGAATAAAAACAACCCCAAACAAATAAACCCAAAACCCAACCAAACTGAATTTACCAAGCACCCAGAAAGCAGCAAAAAAAACCTGACACAAAATCATAGCTATATTACACACCTACAGAATTTAAGTAATATTATTTCATATTTAAAAACAATATACCGAGTACTGAAAACTGCAGTAGAGGTTGCTGATTGGTAGCAATCTTGGAACCAGGAAAGTCAGATTTTTATTCAGCTAAACTTCTCTATTTTCATAGTGACTTCCACCTTTACAACATGTTCAGTTATGAAGTATTATCTGGATCTTTTCCCTTTATTCAATAAGGAGATTAGATGAACATAATCTATTTTGTCTGGGACTCTTGTAAAGCTGCCCCATTTATTCAGAGCAAACAAGAAGTGAGATTTGCAAACACTTTCAGTTCTGCAAAGGCACGTTTTCAAGTTTGAGATGCTCTCTGGACACCCTGGAATTCAGTTTATGCTCAGAGGAATCTGGAGGCTTCAGCTTTAAAAAAGGTAGAAATATTTCATGATGTGAAAGATGGAAGTCACTTTGGCAAAAATCCCAGAACTATTCTTGTTATTGCTTTGCTAGAAAAGAATATGTAAGACAGAGCAGGAGAGCATGAAGCTCTTGCTCATCAAGCCCAACAGCAGAGCTAGTAGGCAGAGCTCAGGTCAAAAGCCTAAGAGGAATGGAAGCCACGGTTGAAATGAAGAGTCCATCAGGAGATTCAGCTCTGTTTTTAGGTCCCATGGCAGAAAAAAAACAGAGAGAACTCTTCTTTGGGGTCATATGGGGGACACTTTGTGAAAAGTGCATTAAGTTTAGATGTGAACAAATCTGTTTCCCTTTAATGCATCACCTGCAGTAATAGTAGGAATGTTTGCAACCTAAAGCACCCTTAGCTCCTTTCAGAAGCCAGAAAGTGTAGTACAGTGGAAACTAAGTATGTCTTGGAGAAATCTATGCCATGCTTTCAGGGAGAGCTTTCAACAGGAGCACGAGAGCTCTTTTTTTTTTTTTAAACACATGCACACAACTGGCAGCAAACCCTAGATCAGTGTAACTGAATATATATTGCACCTTACTTAGGAAACCTGGAAAGGTTTGCAACACAATTTCTTCCTAAGATGTTTATGAGACTAGCAAAGCTGGGGTTTGGTATTGCTAGGAAATGCAGGATTGACAGTTCTAATTCTGGGATCAGAGCTGGTTGTGCTCTGAGATGCCATCAAAACCACAGGTCTTGGGGTTTCTAATCCACACAAGCACGAAACAATTATCCCTAAATCTATCTGAGTATTACACAATTTGCCTGCATTCATATTCCTGAATAGGCTCAAATTTAGTGCATTTTTCTTAGCACCTTAACTTTATGGATAACACAGAAAATAATATTTTCCTGTCTTCCTCTGGAAAGACGTTATTTAAATCCAGTACCTTTCATCTCTGAAAAGTAATTAAATTGATATTCAAAGAGTTCCTCAAATTTATCCTAAATTTTAAGCACCACAGCAATTATATGACAGTTTACCACTAACCTCAAACAGGCAGATTTCTAAGTGATTTCATCAGTAATATAAAAGAATACGGTTCTAAAAATATGTTTAATCTATATATGACAAGGACAGGAAGATGAAAATAAACATATTTTAATAAATGTTTGTTTTATAGGATAAGACAAAGTATGGAATCCATTGTTATTGACTTCAAATTAATTTCAGTACTGATCAAGAAGAAAAAATGAACTCAGTATTGTGTATGTCCATAAGATCAATGCAGTTGGACCAGTGAAATGACAAACATAAGGACACTGTGACTAAGAAAAGCCAGTATTTTTAAACTGATATATCCAAATTTAGTTTATGGAGTAAACTAAAAGTTCACAGCCAGTTCTAAAGCTTTCTTATGAAGTTCTGAGAATAGAAACCTAATATATCCTTTTTTTTTTCTCTAACACGAAAGCTATCAATCTTAGCTGGCATTTCTCAACAAAGATTACAGCTTGGGTAATTCACAAAGGTGATTTAGCACAGTCAAAAACCAGGAATTTAAGAAGATTCTAAATTCATCACAGATCATTCACAAAAAAAAAAATGACTTGATAATTTATTTGCCAGTTTGCTGCAGAACATTGGCCACGACTGTATCTATATGCATTGAATAATAAGCTACATGGCACTTCTGCTGTGATTTAATTGATAAAATAAGCACTCAGGAATGATCACTCTTTTTATGTCAAAGTGCTCGGAGTAAGTGATGGCAGTGATGACAAAGGAGACAGATATTTTTCTCCCTTTGTAATTTTAGTTTAGTAATACTAGCATTCCCCAGATTTATGAAATCTGACATCATTAAAATCTCAACATTTCATTGTAAATCCTTCAAGTTAGAATAGATTCCAAAACTGTTTATGTCTTTCTCCTGAAGGGCTTAGATATAAACGACACTGAAATTAATGTTTGAACTTCCCAAAGGCTTCCTAGCGGAGGCGAGCGCACCAGCCAACGAAGCAATGCCTGAAGGAGGAACATCTGATGCTGACTGAAAAAAATCTCTGCTTGTCAACTTCTCATGGTCCCTGGTATCCTGTCCCTGTGTTCTTGACCCCTTCAGCCTGGGCTCAGGTCACCTGTGCTTAGGAAGACCCAAGTTCACAGTCAGCAGAGCGAATTTGGAGTGGTTTGTCATGATACGTGTCCTGTGTAGAGCACACGAGCATCCTCTGTTTAACAAGTGGTGGGAGTCCTACCTTGAGTCTTGTCTTGGCCTAGATATGCTCACCTGCAGCCCTGGAACTTTCTCCATTGTGTAAAAAAAAAAAATAATCACATCTTCACTGTGGCAGAAAAAATGTAACTCAGTCTTCCAGGTAGGCGGTCAAGAGAGATGAATCTCAGGCTGTAGTATCCATGCTCCAAGAAAATATTTTATTTTTAGATTGGCTGATGTGGGCACAAGAAATAAGGTAGTCACCATGAAGTTTTGCAGGTCTTCCCAGTGACTGAGTGCTAAAATTCCCCATCTTGGCTGGGAATTGGCAGAGGGCCCAGGATTACAGCTTGGTACGATACCCACTGGATCACTCCTTTTCCCTAAGCTGTGTGCTGACGAGTTACTCACCCTGATCTGGACACAGCCTGGGCCAAATAATACTTGTTCCTAAGTCAATTATTTGAAAATAGAACAGGTAATGTGAGATTTACTGTGATACCGTTAACTCTGTAGTGAATTGAAGTGTTTGCAGCATCTGTAAAACTGATGGATTGTTTCTCATCGAGGCAGCAGTTCAATAGCAGAGCTGGCTTTCCCATGCAGGAAAGCAGCAAGGTCACGGAGCCGTGAAGGGGGTGCTGGAAACACGACTGATTGCCAGGGGAATAAAGCATGCTCTAGAACTCACTATTTGTTTCTTTGAAATGAAAGCAGATGTGAAAATATCCACAGATGTCACCCTTTTTTTTTTCTTTTTTTTCCAGCTTTACATACCCAAGATGAACAGAATAGCTAGGTTTGGGGTTTATTTTTAAAGAGGATTTGACAGAGAAATCCTTTTTCAATAGGATTTTACAAGCTAGAATATATGCTCATACCTTTCCAAATGTAGAAAGATTACCTGCTGCATCTGTGTTACTACCACATCATCTCAGAAATGACAAAAAGGGAAGAGGGAACTGTTCTTTTGTTTTCCTACTCAAGCATAGATTATGAGAAAAAGCAAAGGCCATTTGAATTTTCCATTTTATTCCTATCCCTCTATGTCTTCAGTTCATACTTTTGTCTTGAATTGGATGGGGAGGAGGTAAATACAACTTTTCAGATAATTATTTCTCCATTTCATTGGAAAGTATCTTGCTATTCAAAGTAAAAGTCCATTGAAAAATTCACTGGGGAAAAAAAAAAAATCAAAACATAACTTTTGCTTTTGAAACTCCATCAGAGAGCATTTGATCAGGTCTCGTGAAGAATGAAGACCCTGTGAAAAGCAGGGGAGTTCACAATTCAGCCTTGTTTGAGCTACTCTTCAGCTCTCACTGCACCAACATTAACTGTTCACACTAACAATGAAACAGGTATCTTGTGAGGCTGGGAAGGCTGGTGTGACTTCAGCTACTGCCCGACCAAACAGCCCCAAGTGAAGTGCTAGGAAACTGGTAAATACACATGAAACTAGACAATTATTACAGATCTCTGTTGAATTCCTGGCTTTGTTAGTCTTTCTGTGTGACCTTCAATGAGGCATTTCATCTCTTGCTCTATCAAGCTGTAAATAGTTGTCCAAGACTGGCTATGGGATACTAAAAGGCATATAAACAGCCAGCAGAAAAAGAGTAACATAAATTATTCATCTGTTTTATGAAAAGCTTGCCCACAATTGAGTAAATAGAGCTTTTCAGTCTGAATTATAGTGTACGTGTACAATTTTTTTTTGCAATGAATTAATTTTATTCACTAACTACATTATGTTCCTCAAACACCAGGAAGATGGTGCCAACCACACCTTCCATCATTTATGATCAAGTGACAGTTTCATTTATTAGATTTGGAGTTTCAATATTATTCCTGAGCACCTCCTCAGTGCAGCCTGGGCTCTTAAATGGAGAGTTACCTCACCAGAAGAAGTGGAGAGCAGTATGTCAGTTACTTAAAACCATTTGGCAGGCTACTTGAACCCAAGTTTCAGAGATGTGTCCTTTTCCTGAGAGGACACTGCTCCAGGTAGCTCATCCTGGCAGCCAAACCAGGCTTCCCCCAGCACAAAGGAGCAGGAGCTCCTGGAGCAGCGTGTGCTCTGAGCACTCCTGATTGCTTGGTGTGGAAAGCAGAAATTAAAAAGCTGATTATGCACACATCCAGTAACAGAACAGCAGGGCAATGACAGTAAAGTATTTCCCCCTCATTAAAATGCATATCATTAATTTCAAAATCATGCATGTCTAATAGGATGCTTTACTATTTAAAGAATCTTAACTCTGCCACGATGTCACGAAAATAAATTCATAGAACTTCTTTCCTATCTCATTTAACAACAAGATGCAAATGTAACTAATGTTTCCCTGAAAATTGAGAAAAATATCAGCACAGTGCCTAATCAACTCCTGTAATGCTACCCTGTTTATCACCAGCCACAAGTGTAAATTCCCTCAACAAAATAAATAAGCACCTTTGTCAATTTGCATTGCACTTTAAGATAACTTTCAAACTGAGAAACATTTTAGCTAAGGGATGATGAACAAGAGATTCAGATTTCACTTTAATCTTTCATCACATACTCCTGGGTCTGATTCTTGCACAGGTTCACTAGAAGAAATTTATGAAAGTAGGTGCAGTGAGCTAAGTACATATATATATTAAAGAACATATATAATCATATATATATGACTCAATGTTGCTGAATACCAAGCACTTGCAGAAAGCTGAAGTAGGAGTAGTAGCATTAACAGGAGAAACTGCTCTACCTTGCTGCTTGGTTTTAGCAGAATAAAATATCAATTCCTCCAATGAATATCTTACACGCACCAAAAGCTTAATAGATCAGAGACAAAAACTCCCACTGCTTACATTTCTGTTACAGACAAACTTAGTGAAATAATTCCATATCTGATGAGAAATTCCCCTGGTCCAAGACAAAAGTAAACCTGCTTAGCAATAATTATTAGCGTGTAATAAATGAGGAACAAAAAAAAATTATAAAATATAATTTATCTCACTGTCAATCCAATACAAAACATCAGCAGAACATCCTAATTATCACTTCATTTCATACAAAGCTCTTTTACATAGAACAAAATATTCATATTGATAGTTCTTGCAATTCCTCCATTCCAATCCCCCAAAAACAAACCCAAATACCAAAACAATGGAAGATGTGGGAGCTTTTCTGGATATTCTAATAGGAAGTTAAGCCAATTGTTTATCAAAAAGGAAAAGTAACAAATTAAAATAACTGATAGTCAAGACTTTATGACAGCAGCATGTTTGAAAAGTGAAGAATGTAAAAAATTAATTCTTCACAACTTGTGTCAGTAGCAGTATTTCACATGTAGGATGGAGCAGTGTGATTCTGATTGCTTGGTTACATTTTCAGAGCTACTTAGAACTTGTAAGGTCCCCTCATCCTGTTCTCATTCCCACTGACCCACCACCAATACATTCATCAACTTTCATACATCAAGCATCAACACTTTTAAATTCATTAAAAAGTTAGTCTCCTTGTTTCTACCAGATACAAATCTGTCTACAATTCTACCTTTTTTTTTTTTTACAAAGCACAAAAGAGCTTGAAAAAATAACTCATGGCACTCCAAGAAGTCTGAAGTAACTCATAAGAGCTTTTCTTTTAATGAGATCCTGCCACATGGTGACAACTCAGATCTTCCTGCCACTACCAGAGTCATTAAGGGAAAGCTGGGATGACTAAGTTGCTTGGTTGAAAATGAACTCCCTGATGGATATAAACCCCAAAGGCATGAAGATTTAACCTGTATTTTTCAATCAAAAATACCAGCTATGGTGCAGAGCAGTTTTATTTCAAATCAACAGAATAATTTGGCACTGTATCACAATTATATGTGCCATAGGAGTTCTACAATTCCAAAACAATTCTCTCCTCTTATCAAACAAGTTTCAGTAGACTTGCAACTTTCCTGACTTTTCAGCTCACTCCTATTCTATAAATGACCTTGTCAGATTCTCATTACTCACGTTAATTGATCAAAGGCAATGACAGCCATCAACTGCACATGGAATGAACTCTGGTACCCTCATAATTCATTGCAACCTGTATGTGCTTGGGGTACTGAACATATGTGAAGTAATAAATCTCAAAACATTGTTTATCAGGAGGTGGTGTAGAGATCAGCCTGGATGTTAAGCAAGCACAATTTACCTTGAGATAGAAAATTGCCACTAAGCTCTCAATAAAGGATGGTTTGCACTTTTTGCTGTGGTATCTTAGAATTCAGCAATGTTAATTAAATCCAGTTACTACTCTAAAACGAATCCCTTCCCATCTTAAATCTAAAGTAAGTTATTTATTAATTTAACAGACAAGAAAGGCTTTTGCAGGGGATTTTAATGCACAAATAACGTGGCAGTTTTTCAGCTTGGTTGTCTTGGTGTAAGTTGAGAACAATGTCAGTTTACACCAAACCCAAACGAATGTCATTACCCATCCACCTCTTTGCTGCTCTTTCCATGCACAGCTGATGCCTCCACAATGAACCAGGCTAGGAACCCAGCTTGGGTCAGCAATAGTGCAAGTCCAGCTGTTTTTTTGAGAAAAAAGAGAGAGCAAGGAGAAAATGGGGGGTTCTGGGGGAAGAGAGAAAGAGAGAGATAAAAGATAGCTAAGGACATATGCCTGTCAACTAACATAAGCAGGACTACATCAAAATCTGATGGATCTCCAGTCCTAACACTAACTCCAAAGCTGAAAAAGCTATTTGAGTTTCCTAATACCTGGGCTCAATGCAGGCACACTGTTATTTTAGGCAGACTGAATTACACCAGTTCAGGCTGCCTAGAAATCACTATGTCCTGAAACAGGCACTGTAATGGTCCTTCCAGGAAGAAATTCAGAGTGTCTCACCTGCCCAGGGTTGCCAATGTGAGCACCATTAAGAGCATTTAGAAGAGAGTCAGCAGAATCCTAAGTTCCAGTAGGCACACAAATGTCTTCAGAAGTAATAACAACACTACAGCACTGCAACAAAATTCAAAATCATCACATTGCTGCTTTCTTACTGACTTCAGAGAGTTGCTGTATGAAGTTTCCAGCTCAGCTGTGCCCTTTGTCTGCTGAAGGCTCTATCTTACACACTATTGACAATCTAATGTCAAAGAACTCAACTGTTCTCTGTTCTTAACTCTCTGGTCTCTATGTTTATCCAGAGAAATATATTCTCCAAAGACTGCAACTTTTTGGAGGCTAGTAAATAGCCCACTAGATTCAGTCCTGGGGCTTCTATTGACTTCCAAGGACTTCAGATCAGATTTCTGGTTAACCTGCAACTCATCGATACAGAGATATCAAATTTTATGAAGCCTGGGATTTAACTTGCCCAGTTTTGAATGGCAGTCTATTATTTGGCAATTAGATGTAATGGGAATATCTGTACCAATCACAGAGCCTTTCAGTTTGAATCAGATAGTTTCAGCTCTGTGTTATCATTTAACCTGAATTCCATTTATCTATTAAATGTCTGCTAGGCTGCGGACTGAAGGTTCAGTTTTCATTTTACAGCACTGCTATTTTCTAGTCAGGCAAATAAGGAAATCATTATGAGAGTGTATTTATGCATAGTTTGAGCCTTCAAAAACTTCAGCTGAAGAGAATAGTGAGAACCATGAGTGATACTGGACAGGGAAGACAGTTTACACTGCCAAACACAGGCTATTTCCATCTAAATAAGGGAGGAATTCACCAGGTGTGGTGTTTGTCATCACAAGCTGCCTGGGTTATGCAGCTCCAATGCACTGCATCATTTTCTGATGGGATGGAGCAAGAGTAAAAAGAGGCTTTATGTACATAATGTACATGTTACTCATATAGATGTTTTGGGGGAATATGGAAATCTGAAAGGAATTGTACCTCAGTGGCTGGTGTGATGGCAGCAGCAGACCCAACACACGGTGTGCCACTGCCACTTCTCTGTCACTACTGCTGTCGTGTGGATCTGGTCAGAAAGGGAATTCTGTCAAACTAGATAGAGAGGCAGAGACCCTTAGCTAGAGAATGGCCAGTGCACCTTTCAGCTTTCTGTGATATTTGGATTATATGCATTTTGGATGTCAGGTAACATATAAATCATAAATTTTATCTTCCTTTAAAATGAGATAGTGATAGGTGGGAAGTTCCTGAACAGGACAATTTCTCCATGAGTTTACACCATTTATGTAGTGCTCTTAAGAAGTATCAGAAGTCATAAGATGACTAGTGCTTAAAGTTTGTCTCTGCTCACAAAGACTTTTGAGTATAGCTATTCAAACAGCTTCAAACAGATACCACATCTTAAAAATAAAATCAAGAGCATATATTCTTGTAGAAGCTTTTGCTTGAGTAATCAGTTTAAGAATCCTGGAAACAGTCTGGAGATCCTTCAGCACTGGCAGGGAATTGTGTGGTGACTCACAAATCCTACACTACAAAAATACACTTAAAAATATGGAGTGGACTCAGAACCACTACATACAGGGGTGGGAAGCCCCTCGGTCTCCTCTGTTGGGTCTCTGTTGGAATTCAGTATTCACAAGGCAAGGTTAACTTAATTATGGCTGCACATTAACAGACTACCCATACTTTGGCTAAGAAGTGAAGATTTAATGCTCTGAGAGGAGGAGAGACAGAAAAATCTAATTCAAGTGCTTTTATTTATCAGTTTAATAAAAATCTAAGTTAAGAAATAAAAAGCATTTGTCATAAAAGTAGCTGCCGTGTTATCTTTGTGACAGACCATCCGAGACATACAATGGTAATATCTGTGCCCTTATTCCCTGAATTAGGATCATCAATTTCTTAGCAATTGCCTAGAGTTCTCTAGAAAACTTTATTTTCCCCTTAGAATTTTATACCAATCTTTATGGATTGGTAGAAAACACGTATTTTAAATCTGGGACATTTGTCTCAGATACAATTTCTGGATTTTGTTTTAAATGCTGACCAAGTGTCCCACACAAAGACTGCATTTTAAGGCAATTTAGAAATTGCTGGACAGTGGATTCTGAGGAAAGGTCAATATTTTGAATAATGTGTGAGCACATATTTGAGTCACATATTCAGAGATACTCAGCTCCTGCAAATAATACCCAAATCCTCACACAAAACCATAAATCTGAAAATGAGTTCTTTTGTAACTACTTTGAGCAGTTTGAGTCTTGAATCTTTTGCTTTTACTGAGCAGGGTACCTCCAAAGTCCAGGGATGGAGTCATTCACACCCTCAGCTTCTCTGTGGCAAGTCCCGTCTCTGAACAAGGCTTGGGAACAGGGTCCATCTGATGGTGACACTGGCTGCAAAGGACCCTTCAGAACCTTGATCCCACTCAGCTAACAGCCACAGAACACTCTCCTGGCCTTCCCTGCTCTTTGTCAAGTGTTTTTTGTTCTCAGATTTGCACTTTGATGAAGATGATACTGAAAGTGAAATCCAAATGAACCATCCACATTGTTCTGTATCTCAGAGTAGCACTGGAACTGGCATCTGAAGCTTGCTCTGGTGTCAGACATAGATGGAATGATTTTCAATATGCTAATAAATCTGCTCTTTCTTCTGGACACCTATTTTGCTGGAACACTGTGATCTGTGAAGCAAATCATTCTGCCTATCATTTCACTGCCACATCCAGCAGAAATCTAGGTGGCAGAGGCTGAGCTCAACCACAGCTCCCAGCCAACTCAGTTAATGCCATATTTGGGCTACATCCTAGAGCTTTTCTTCTCAGGCTCAGCTTCCTCTGGGGGCTGTTTTCACTGGCATCAGTGCAGGACAGAGCTGTACCAACCAGGGCTGAGCCACAGACATCCTCAGTTTCTTTTTCATTTAAAAGTGGGGAGAGGTTTGCTACAAAAGGATTCTCATATGGTGCAATCTTTTTGTCTAAGAGTACTTTGGAATTTCTAGGAATGAATTCATTTGCATATTTATGACCCAACAGATTCTAATGAAGGCAGAATAATTATCTCCCCTGCAGTCAAGATATAGTTGCATCATGTAAATAACCTAAGGGTCATGAGATGTCATGACAAAGCTAAGGGATTTTTAAAAATAATGTGGAAGAGTCAGAGTGCTTTCAGGATTAGGTATCAAATCTTCCCCATTTATCTAATCAATAGATACTAATAGATTAGTAGACATGATATAAAAATAAGTGGAGGCAGGAAAAAAAATAACAAAGATTTCTGTGATATCACTGAGAACATGAAAATATTTTCAAACAGAATAGTGCATGGTGAAAAAGAAACCTGATTGTTAAAACAAAAAAGGAAAGAACTCGACGTGGCTGTAAAGTAGTGTGTGTGCTGTAGTTAGAGCAATAAAAAGTACACGTAATTTTAGTTTGCATAATCATTATAGCTGGCCATTCAAGCATAAAAGTAGAATTTCTGCTGTAGCAACAGTTTTCGTTTCTGTTTTTCATCATAAAACTAATTAGAAGTAGAGATGGGTTGAAGTGTTAAGAAAAAAAACATCTTTGGGCATATTTGAATACTGGCTTAGCCATTAAAACCTGTATCACTTCTGTATCACAGTTCAAGCTGTGCCACAGAAAAAGCTCTAGAGGTGTTTAGCTGAAGCTTCTTTCCACCAACTTAATATCCCTAAAATTTTCCCAAAATATTATTTTTCCCTATGACTTTCCAGAAAAACATTTCCTTTTTCTCTGGTAGTTGATGAAAGGCAACAGTTAATGTTGATTGGCTAGGTGATTGCTACAATAGCTGTGTAAAGTGTTAGAGAAGTGTTTTTATTAAACACATTAAATGCTTTTGATGCTCTTAAAGGCTTTCTGCAATCCAGCTGCATCACATGTAAAGAACAGGCACACATCAAACCATGGAAAAATTGCCTGATACAGAAACACAACCCTAATCTCTGGGGAGCCAGAACATCTCAAGATGTAATCCCCCAAAACATCCACCTCCATCCTCAGGTGTATGGAGTAACTGACAGCATTCTCAGGAAGAAGAGTAAATGGAGGAGACAGTTGGTGCAGCCACATCAAAACTCAAGAAGGATTCCAACAGGAAGATGATGTGCTAAGAAAAGTTACCAAAGACTTGATAGACTCCAGCCCTTTTTTCCTAAAAATGTTCCTAAAAGAGTATTTTCCTCAAAACATAAGCAGGGATTTCCAGAGTGTACACTTGGCCAAAGCAAACACCTGACCTTCACCTCTGGGGAAGCAGGAGATTGAATAACTCCTCTCCCTCCTGTTCCAGCTGTCCCCTGGTAAGCCAGGAATTCAAACCTCTGTCCAATTCCTAATTAAAAGATGAGAATGCAGAGCTGCTGTTCTGCTGTGCCTGAGAACACTGAGGTTTTTCATTCCAGATCTGCAAATGACAGCCAATTTTTTTTTTTTTTTTGTCTAAGACTATTCTATGCAAATGTTCCAAAAGTTGGATGTTAATTTGACATTTGTAATGTATTTCTGTCTACTCAGACAAATATTGTGTACCATACCATTAAAAGTTCACATACATTTCTCCTAAATGCTTGCAGCCTAGTAAAATAATTCAAATTCTAAAGAAATATGTATCATAATCTAAATATAAATACTATTAATAACCATCTTCATAACTAAAATAGCTTACAAAGCAGGATTTAATTTTTAATAAACCTGTAATACTCTATAGGTATGTCTGGTTATATATTCAGAACTTACCAGTGTTATAATTGCTTTATTTGTCATCGTTACAGGTTATTCCTATAAAAATAACTACGAAGATAAATAAGTTTTGGCATAGTTCAAGAAAATAAAGTTCTTCAGATTAAAACAACACAGCAAGTAAAATTGTAGAAGTAACCAACAATTTCTTCCACCAAGTGTATTATTTCAGTTATACCTAGGATATTCTACAAGCTTATAAATGCATGTTTTAATGAACAATTATGCCAAAAAGATTAAAAGAAGAAACAAGCAATGATTAGAACGAAGAAATAGCAACACATAGAAAGAAAAGGCTGGAATTTTGCATCTCAGAAAAAAGAAATAGAACAATTTCAAGAGGCATGGCAAATAGCACACGACTGGTGAGAATGAAATTGATTGCCCTAATTTCTTTTATATTAAATTATCTTCTCAGAACAGGGTATGCTCATTAGTATCTACTAATTAAATGACATTTTCTCCATTATCTGTATTTATACAACTGTTCTGTGTGCTGCTGATCAATAACAGTCACACAGCAGTTAGCATTATGAAGGTCCTAGGGTAACTGGGCAGAGCTTGTAAATCTACAACACAGTGCAAATGGAAATCTAAGCTGAAAGCACCATGACTTATGCTGGAGAGGAAGATGACAGATCAGCTACATCCATGGTCTGCTCAGTACAGCATCATCCTCTGCTCTCTCTCAAAGCCAGAAAGTCCAGAACATGAAAATTGTTATGGAACTGTAATTCAGAGCTTGCTCTGAAATTCTGTGGTTCAACTCTTCAGTTTAAAATAAATGTAGAGAAGTATGTCTATGATTTAATTTGCTTAATAGCTGTATTTGTCATACTGTGTCAGTCATTTCTTTAGGTACAGGCACATCAAAGGCCTTTCCTACATCTCATTAACTATGGAGGTACTTGATCCAGCAATATTTTACACAGCAGCTAAACTGGAGACCAGTTTAGAACCTCCAGGCAAATAGTTTGCCAGGTTAATACAAAATCAACTTTGCTGAGTAGCAAATAACTAACAGAAGTGACACACCTTCTGGCAGAAATCAGACTTGCAGTGCTGGCAGAGTGCAAGCTGGGGCCTTTGCACACCAGTAAAAGCCAGTGCCCAGAGGTAACACTAGAAGCTATCAGGACCCATCACTAAATCAGAGCCACGTGTCAGCTCATAAGAGAAATATCTCTACTGCCTCTAATACTTCTTAAATTTATGGGAATTTCAAATAAATGCTTTATTAGGTTAAAAAAAAAAAAAAATTAAAATTTCCTCTACCAGAGGCTAAATAAAAATGAAAGTGTGCATTTTCATTTAAGCTCTGATCCAATTCTATAAAGTGATCACTTGATAAATTCTTCTGGTTGTTCTAGCCACTGCTTGGTACAGAAAGAGTATTAACAAAAAACCTTGCAGATTTATTTTTCCTCAATCTTTTTTTCAGTTTCTTAGTGTACAAATGAATCTAAAAGTTTGTAGACACCAAGACTCATGTAGCTAAAGGTCGACCTACACTGTAAACACCTCAGTGCTACCCAGGGACACTTCAGAGTTCCACCTCTTCCCTTCACTGTCTCTCCCCTCTTCCACTCAGGCTGCAGCAGCTAAGCACAAGGATTCAACTGAGCACATTCTGTCACTTTATGGATGGGTTTGAGTGGTTTTTCATCATCTTTTAGGCAGTTTCTGTCTGGAGAAGCAGCCTGAGTCCTGATTCAGGCATCTATTGGACATGATTAGCATTGTATTAGAAACCTAATTTATGACACTTTCTGTTTGGTCCCAGTTCCCTGCCTCATTCCACCTGGCACATAATCCACTGGACCTCTCTTGTCATGGAGCTTTCAAGGTCATACTACAATTTCTAGGCTTTGCTGCAAAACTACTTTCTATATTTAGCTTTTCCTTAGCTTCAGGTCTTTAGTACAGGCTTCTTGATACCCCTTGTTGCATTCAGGTCCCAAATGTTCTTGGTCTATATGGCTCAGCTTCTGCTTTAGTCTAGATATCAGACCTGGTGGTTCCCACAGCTCTGCTGACTGTCAGTAGTGTATTTTGATTTTCAGCCTGAATGAATAATGACCATTTTCTTCAGCAGCTTCACTGGGCTTTCATGTCTCATCTTAACTCACACTTTGATATAGATATATACACACACATATACACGTTTATGAATAGTCATACACACATATATGTAATCTCACAGGAGAGATACAGGTGCCCAAATCTTCTCACTTTTTTTGAATACCTAACAATTAACTGATCTGAAATCGTATCCAAGAAAATATCGAATTTTTGTGGTTGCTCTGTGATTTCCCAGCTGCAGTAGTGCCAGCCAGCCAGTGCTGAGAGACACAGTGGCTCCAGACAGCCTATAAATGCTACCTCTACAATAATAACTTTGCAAAGTGAACAAGAGATGAGAGAATCCCATTAGGTTACTAATGACCATTTTTTTCCCCTAGTGACAGAGAGAAGAGCAGGAGCTTTCCCTCAGCCTGCGTGCCCAGCACACAACCTGGACTCAAGTGCTGAAGTTTCCACAGCTGCCTTCATCTGACAGGTACCAAAGAGGTTACTGTAGCCCTAATAATCAAGTATATTTTATACCTTTTAAGTACCAAGCAGTAGTCAAGGATGGGAGATTTAAAAGCTCTACAAGATAATTCAAGCAAGATTCTTTCCTATCTTTTACCCTAGGGAAAGATGGAGATGAATTTTCACAGCCTTTAGACTTTCTTCTGAATGTTCCTGAACAGATATTTTATTAGCTATTAAAAGTAGAATCTGACACTTGTTCCTTTTTTTCCCCATTATTAACTTATTTTCAAGTTTGTGAATCAGCTACTGTACTTTGTACCATTGTTGGTGAGAAAACAATTATTATACAAATATTTAGAGTATTGCAGCAATCAGGACTTTTTTCAGTTAATCAAGTTGAACTTTCATGACCAGTTCAAGCAGAATCTTGTTATTAGATAAGCCACTCAGTGCTATGCTTCATAGTTTATTTCTAATGAAATACTGCAGAATGAAGCCACAATTTCCAAAGCATTCTCAGTAGTTAGTGACATGAAATATGAGCAGGTCTCCTTGTGATGACATTTAAGGAGTGTCACACTTGATCACTAAGTCCACTCCCTTTCCTGTCCTGCTTCTGTAAAGGAGAAATAATTGTTTGAACAGCCTCGTAAAGGACTCAAAATATATGGATGGCCAGTGCTATAAAAAACAAATAGTGATGAGAGACAGATAAAGCATTATTTTATAGTACAAACGTGCAGGAGACTGGATGCTGTCTCCTCTGAGGAGCTGTTAGTGCTCTGAGTGAGTGCTGAAGATGAAGAACAGCCCCTGGATGTGAGACAAGGGAAAGGCTTCGCTCTTCCAGCTCACTGAAACCCCTCTCTGCACAGTCAAGAGGATTCCCTGTGAGACAGATGCCCATTAGTATGGCAAGCAAGGCTAACTTGCTTCAAAACATATAAAAGACAAACCAGTTGATAAAATGCTCTGTCTTCAAGGAACAAAGTTGAAAGCTTTTGTGCTGTAACGAAGTATTCAGATTTTAAGAAAAGAAACGAGTTACAAAGAACCTCTTTGGAGGTTGGAAGTTCAATCACAGTCATCTGACAGATCTTTATTCTGAAAAATAAACTGGAAAGATGTATATGCACCCTGGGAGTGGCAGGGGGATGATGCTTTCAGTTGTCATAGTGAATTCCACATCTCTACAGCCAGAGCAGGATCATTCCCACAGAAAACAGGCAGTACCTACAGCCACACACTTCCCATGGCTGCTGCAATGACACTGCAGCTACCTCCCTAGCTTGAAATTAATTTCAAGATCCCTAAAACATAAACAGCTAAAAGTGGCCAATCTACTATTGAGATTAAAGTGGAAAGTGCACTTTTTTTGTTACTGTTCCTGCAGAGATTGTGGGATTTTCTATTGAACCTGTTTATTGTTCAGTATTATCATTTACAGTATGAGCAGTGTCAATATTCTGAAAGAAATATCCAAAGAAAACTCCTTTCAGTGTATTTTTAATCACATAAAGCTTTCCAAGGAACAATAAAATATGTAAGAACTGAGAAAGTTCCAGTGAACTGAGCACCTGCAATGCCTACTGGACAAGAGAAAAACCTGGAACATCCTTACTATTAACTTTAACTTTATTCTTTCTATTTAAGAACCCTACAGACACCTCACAGCCCCATTAAAAAATATATGCATATAGTTTTGTCATTGTACTCTGTGCTGTGCTACAGGACCATTACCTGTCACTACCTGTGAAATAAATGCCTGCTTCTGACCTGTATAGTCTGATAATGTTTTTACATATAAAAGAGAAATGCAACTCAGAAACCAGGACTTCATTTACAAGGATGTTGCAGGTACAACATCCCAGCTGGAAACTGGATTTGATGGTGAGTACCAGTGAGGGACTATTACCTGTGGAGGATATCACAATGTAATAGAGTAGCAGCTGAAACAACACTTTCAGTAACACATTATACTGGCTTCATTTATCCGTTCAATGAATGGGAAATCTACTTAAGCCACAGTGCCAAGATGTGCTATTGCTTTTGCCTCAAACACATTTCTCACATTGCCATATTACTAATGGAAAATGTGTTATAGACAACAAAGAATGTATTTTATCTCACAGAACACTTAATTCATGCAGTGAAAATTGTAACTGAAGTTTCTATCATTTTAAACATGGGAGAGTTTTTTTTTTTTTCTTTTGCAAACTTAATCACTGGTTTTAAAATGTTGTACTGAGTATCAGTTAAAAAATACCTATGCACATCAGAGCTGTCTGTCAGCAGCACATATGGCACATAGAATACAACTGCCTTCTATACAGGGCATCTGTCACCAGCTTTTCCAGCAGTGGCCAATAGCAGAGGCCATTCCATGCATCTTTGCATTTGCACACTCACATTTCAGCCCAGGCCAAGAATGCCCTTTTCCAAATTCAATTGGAAAGAAAATTGCTCCCAATTTCCCTTGCTGTGGCTGCAATGCCAGTGAAGGGAGCCCACATCCTTCCTGGGCTTGACCAAAGCAGCAGGTCTACGGAGCAGTGACTGAGTTGCAGGATGCTGGGACAGATCCAAGTCCCAGCTGTCCACACGGCTGAGCCAAGGCAGAGGGAAGAGCACCAGGTGCCTTCACCTCACGCTGGCTTCCAAGTTCTTGTTAAATATACATGAGAGGATTTCTCAAGGTAACAAAACAGGATGGGATTCAAAATCCTGTCAGTTTTTGATGCCAGTTCGGTCTCGTGCTCAACAACGGACTCAGGACCACCTACAACTGCAGGCACGTCCTGCAGAGGGCAAAAAATCTGTCTAATGGCATCCTAGATAAATATTGAACATTCAATTACATTAATGTAACAAGAATCTTGAGCAGAATGAGCCATGATTTCCTAATTTGTAATCACAGAATGAATCACAGACTGTCAGGGGCTGGAAGGGACCCTGAAAGATCATCTAGTCCAACCCCCCTGCTAGAGCAGGGTCACCTATCAGTGAATCATGTCAGGTCAGAGGCACGAGATGTGCTGCCATCTATCATCAGCAGTTACACTGCTGTACCTTCGTGGAAACACCAAAAGCAGATGAGCAATAGCTGCACTTTCTGAGTTGAGCAGTCTGCTTTTTATGCATTCAAACTCAAAGTACAAAAGCTTATGCAAGGGATGACTTGGGTGACAGAAGAGAAGCGACGCCAAATTCAGAGCTGATGGGTATTTATAGGGGATAAAGCATTCTGAAATTTCCTGTGAGTGAAAGGTGTTGAAGGCAAGAGTAGCACTATATTTATTTCCCAAATTTACTATCTATTCAGAAGCCTCTCTTAAAAGCCAGCAGCTATAAAAGGCCACTCTTCTGCTATGACAGCCCTCTCTACAATACACTCACCAATGGCTTTGCCAGAACAAGAAAACATTCCCAGCATTATTATACTAAGAAAATGATGGAAAATAGCATCGTATTTTGTTGTTTGGGTTGATTGTTGATATCAAGCAATATTCAGAAATCTTTGTGGCCTTCAAATTTTCCTCGTTCTTCAAATTTCCCCTCTAATCAACAGGTTCAGGTGATGCAAAGAGCAGCAGTTCAGCTTCTTGGTGTGAACATTTTAGGCACGCTGCCCCAATTCCTATTAAATTGTGTTCTTTTCAGTGCTGCATGACTGCATTTTTTGATAGCATGGAGCAGTATGAAATAAGTTTTTGTGATTTGTGAAGGGCACAGGCAATCAAACACAACTTTTATGCCATTACCACTGCATAAAAGCCTATGTTCACTATAATGTTCCAGAGCTATAGGAAATGCCAAGTCAAAGAAAAACAGTGTTTGATTGTTTACTCACTCCATTTATCCCACGTTTATGTGAAATAAATGAAGGAGCTATGAAAGGGCTCCAGTGGCACATCACACTGAACTCTTGCTGTTGAAAAGCTAAAACATAATAGATAAATACCAGAACATTTTGGAGAAATATATATTATTCCCTTTCTGCTACAGCCTATATCCCAAAACAGTGCAAAAACACAGAGAGGAAAAATATTTAAGAATATATATTAACTTTATATGCAATTATATATTTTATTTTTTCATTCTATAGCAGTCAAAATCAGGCTTCACATAGGCAAATAACCATTACTATGTGAGTGTTTTGACAAATAGCTCCAATTTGGTCTTTAGAGCTTTCCTCTATTGCAGTGGGAGGTGGGATTGTTTATCATCTGTGTTGACAACTGCCACAAACTGCCTGGAATCCTGCAGACTCCTTAGTTAAACGTGTACTTAATACACTTAAGTAAAAGATAAATTGCATTTGGTTTCAGACAGCAGAGTGAAATGCATGGTTATTAGAGAGGTATGGGGTGTGCTTTCGAATTTGCCATGCAGATGAACTTTCACTGCATAAAACTCAGCATTATGGTTAACATGAGCAATACCTGACACCTGCCCCTTGACTTGAGGGGATAGATACCCACATTTTCTGAGGAGGATTAACACACCAGGTGCTGCACTGTACCTGCCTATGTTTACTCTCACCTGTAGCACATGGGAGCTCTGTTCTCTCCAGAGGAGAAGGGGAGCTACCCACACCACATTACCCTGCTCATTGTTCAACAGAGGAGACATCACAACTGCAGAGCTTGGCTCATTGCAGGGTGGTTTTTTGCTGTACCATCACGTTTTCACTCAGCAATGGAAAAGAGAAGTCAGCAACAAGAATCTTCTCTTTGGTTCATCCAATTTCTTTTTCTCAAGTGCAGTAAATTATAGTTTTAATCAAAGAGCATTAGTGATCTCAGCCCTGAAGACATTTGTCCTGTGACATAAACTGCTATTTATTTCCATATTCAAACAGAGAGTGTTACTCTCAGCACAGCAGGAATCCATTCAATCTCTGGTGGATCTACTGGATTACAGTGTCTAGTAACTGAACTTTCATCTTCACTCAGAAGAAACTCTGCCTGGACCAAATAATCTGCAGAGAGGAAATTACTGATCCCCTCAAGGAATTGATGATTTGGGTTACAGTTAAAACTTCCAGACTTTTATCTCCTTTAAAGAAACATTTAGCCACTGTGACTGCTGCCTTATTGCTCACCTAGATGCTAATTCTCACTCGAACCTTGAGCTGAGATTTCTCATTGAACCCACTTTCTGGAATTTAGTGTTTACCCTCTTTCCTTAAACGTTTAGTTTTCTACTTTTTAATTTCTTTTACAATTTCTCCTGAAATTTAGGGGAAACAGAAATGCATGATAGACTTCATTCTGTTATCCAGTAATTTCTACATAAGCCTACTCTGTTCTGAGGTAATTATCTAACCTTAAAACAACATTTCCATCTTGTCTCCCTCCTTCTGAAGCTTTCCCCAACCCCTAATTTCCTTTTCTATGTAACTTCTATTTTTTTCCTTTTTTTTTTTTTCCTTTTTTTTTTAAGAAACTATAACCAAGAGATATTTTGACAGTACAAGAAAAGGATTACTGGATAGCATTTTTCCAGTGGTTCTAATTACTTCAATACTCATATATATTAGGTTTAAAGGAGGATCACAGCACCAGATACCTAAGCTTTTCTTCCAAGGCATTCCAGTCAGAGCTCAGGAACAGGTGTGATGAGCTGAAGAGTTTTTCCATCATGCACTGTATATTTAATTAATCAGAACTGGAACACACTGTCCACTCACAGCTTATCCACCAAGTCTGTAAAAAATTCCAGTGGGACCCAGCAGCCTTCAGCAGCACTGCAAGGAAAGCTGATTCCTGCAGAGCTCACTGTGTTCAGGTGAGCAGGAAACAAATTATGCAATCCCGTTTCTAGGATCTACTTTGGGTCTCTTGACAACAGCATTAACCTTTTGCCACGCTGAAAATTGCCCATTTATTTCTACTTTTTGGGTTCTGTTTTAGACATTTTCTAATTCAATACAGTACTTTACCCTTCAGCCAAAACTATTTATTAGCTTTTGGCTTTAAATTCTGTCCTCGGCCTGTTATCTGCTGTCTGATGGACAAAACAGCCTGTCTTTCTTAAACAGAGGCACACTAGTTTCTTGATATCATATATAGATGTTTGCAAAACATGTTTTTTAATGCCATCAGTAATTTAATAAAAATTATTTATGAATATAATTGACAAGAATTAAATCTTGTAGACACAACCACAGGGCTAAGATAACTGCAACTTGAAAATGTACATTAAAAAATTCACAATACAATATCTGACACTATAAATCAAGTAGCTACAGAGACAGAGGTTCACCTGAACAACAGTGTATGTGTCTTGAGAATCTGGTTCAGATGTCTGGAGATAACATAACCATGTTGCTAAGGTAACAAGTGTTCTTAGGTTGGTTTTTTTTTTGCTTGGAAGAATAAACAAGCATGTAAAACCAGTATAAAATTGACAAGTAATATCTCGATGCCCTAGGGCTTTTCTAGTTTATATATGGCACTTTGCATAGATGCTTGATATTCATCTTTCACAGCTGATTATCTCTTTCCTCATTTGGAGATTCCTGGAGAAACCAATTGTGTAGAATAGAGAAATAACTAAGGATTCAGAAGGAAGAGAGAGCTGGACTGTGGAGGCAGAGCTACAGTCCTGCTGCATCCACAAGCAAAATGCTGAGTGTCTTTGTCTAAAGCCCAGCAGACAGAATGGCAATGCAAAGCAGCTCATACATAAGCAACCTCTACATCACTGCATAAATAAAATAAGGTAACACTAGAACTGAAAATCTTACAAAAAAAGGGATCTGATTCCATTTTTTAAGTGAATTAATTACACTGGAATCTGCTCCCCTTTTATGCTTATTTTCCATGAACTGTGATCTTTTATTTGCATGAATCTTCCTGAAAATTAGGTGACAAATTGCATTATAATGAGGAATCTCAGGGCCCAGAGAAAAGTCAGTTAGCCTCAGCACCCCAATCACTGCCCTAATGTTTTGTCAAGTAAATAAACTGGACAAGAGTCTCAACTGCAAACATCTCATGTCACACACATAGCCATGGCCTGGGTCAGACACTGCCCTGCAGCAGAGCTTCTCACTGCAGGCTCATGCTCAGGGGTCTTCAGAGACTGAAGGACTGGGGGGTTCCATTTCACTCAAGTGCAGCCACCCTTCCCCCTGCAGCCTTTTTTCCCTTCTCTTCCTTTCTCCTATCCCCTGCCTTCCTCCTCCCAGGGAAAGAAGCATTAAAAGAGGATTCATAGGAAGTTGAACATGTTACAGATTTGAGTCAGACATTTATAGTAACAAATTGAGCTTTAGCTCTGAAGTTTTTATTCCCCATAAATGCACTATTTGCACTTCTGGGAAATTACCAGCTTTCCATCTACTTTCAGGCAATTCAGAGCTACACCTTCTCTGGGAAGTGAGGTCACAGGCAGGAATACAATGCTCAGGACCTCCAACCTGCCCACATGCACCATCACTGCAAAAAGAGGAGCTGCTTCTAGTTGAATGAATAGTGTTCAATGCTTTCCCAAGCTAATGAGCAGCACCAGGTCATATTTTCAGGCATGATTTCCTACCTGAGCAGAGAAGCCTCTTTTGGCCATGGCAGTCATTAGTAAAATGGTAGCAGGAGGTGTCAGCTTGAGCTGGGGGGGAGGGAGGGAAGTTGGAAGCTGCAGTTTCTCACTGAGCTGGAGTAGTTGTGTGAGGGGCTGGCATGGACATGAAGGATGGAGAGCTGATTGATGAAGAGCTGGGAGTTGGAAAGAGGAATGGGAACCTCTGAGATGGGAAGAGGCTACCTTTAAGAAGAAAGGACAGAAGCTGTTGTATTGGTGGAAAGGGTGGATGATGAGTGAACTGGGCATCTTGTGGCAGGATGGACAGGGAGCTGACAGCAAGGGGCTGTGGAAGTCCTGTGCCCACAGGAGTGACAGGCTGCCCTTGGAGGATGCAAGGAGGGCTGGGACAGGAGACCTCAGGACTTCACTAGGGTAACTCCAGAGCAATTCTAACTGTGATCCTCTTTGGCAGTGGCCAAACCCACCAGACCTCCCTCATCATCCCTTCAGTCATA
Source organism: Corythornis vintsioides (assembly GCA_025447755.1). NCBI lineage: Eukaryota > Metazoa > Chordata > Aves > Coraciiformes > Alcedinidae > Corythornis > Corythornis vintsioides. The sequence continues at coordinate 79,231 of JAOEGS010013220.1, read as the reverse complement.
TCAAATCCACTCCTTTTTCCTGGTTTTTTCCTAACTGCAATGCTCTGGGGCAAGCCAGAACGACAGCAAGTCAGCAGGAGCTGCCACTCCACTGCAACCTGACCACAGTGACCTGCACAATTGCAGCAGACTAATTTATCACCTATCCATAGACAAGAAAGAAAAAATCATCTACAATCAAAACTGAACCCTGTAAAACATTAAAATAATGCAGTACAAATACACTTCTTTCTGAATATAAAATGTTATAGAAGACAGCAGGTTGAAAATGATGTCTTCGTTAGTCTACAAATTACAGTTCCACTACAGGGGCATGGTAGAATACTCCTTCATATGACAAAAAGGAGCCTTAAATTATACATAATTAACCTCACCAAAAGCTTGTATGCAATAAACATTAGTTTGCATACTGAAGATTTAAGTTTTTGCACTCAGAATAGAATATATTTAATTTCACTAAAACTTCACCTGTTTTTTTTTTATCAGCAGCTACTTGAGATCTGTCACACAAATGTGTATTATATGGAGCTTTAAAATACAGCTTTTGAAGCTACTACAGCCATTTTGGTAGCTGAACAAATGCTGTACAGAACTGAGAGAGAAGAGAACAAAAATATTTGATAATCTGCCAAGCAACTGGCCACCATATACTATTCACAGAGAGAGCTACAGGTATTCTGTCATAATCCTGGGAATTCCTGTTACCCCGTGTCCTGTTCAATTATCACATATTCAACAGTGGTTCTCAAGAAAACAATCAGGGAACCAACCACATCTGCAAGAGTTCCAGTTAAATGGCACCTCACAGAGCTCTCTCAACAAGCTCTCAGCACCCAGATTTGGAATTACAGAGCTTCACAGTCCAAGCTCTTATCTTCAGATATTATCAAGATGTGTCTGATTGGTCTTTCAATGCCTTTTCCCTTCAAAATCAGCCTATTTTTTGTTTCATGTCTCAGAAATAATCCTTTCACAAAATAGTTCATATAGCTTATTGATATCTTGGGTACCATCTGGTAATTCTGCTGTTATTGTTTTTGAAAGAGAACAAATATTTTCAGCAGAATTAATCTAATTAATAACATTGATAATGACAAGTATTGTGTTTCGCATTCAGAGATTGGAACAACTTGAGATTTCCAGTTTGGTGAGGATTTTGTTGTTTGTTTTAGAACCTCTAATTAACTCCAAACCATCAGGACCAAGTAGAAACGCCAGTGGGAAGAACTTGTCCCTGTACAGACATACACCAGTGTATTCATAAACTGAGAATTAACTGCAGACTTTGGGAGCTAATGGAAGTGCTAATTAGCAAAACCAAACACTGTTCTGCCCATTTGCTCTCCAGTTTCTCCTCTTTTATTTTTTGCTATTACTTGGAGCATTCACACAGTACTAACTTCCCAGCTGAAACCTCAATTTTCATTAACAATCATTTATAATATCAAAACATTATTTTACAATTTAGGGCTTGTAAAGTGTTGCAGAAACAAATGTATGCCTAAGAAAAGAAGTTACTTTCATTAAACCCCATTTCAACAGCTGCTGAAAATCAACACCCTAATTCAAACATTGAGGATTCTTTTTGATAAGCTTTGGAACAGTGAAAAGAAAATTCTCTCTTATTCTGGATGTTGGTACTATGTTGTATTCCACGTGCAAGGTGCTGTGCAGCAGAGGGACACCCTTCCATAAATTATTTCTTATCTGTGAATCTGTAAATGTAATATCTGTGAATCTGTGAATAATGTCATAGGTTGACTAGGAGCATGATAACTCTGAACAGAACACACAGAGAGCTGTTCCTAAAGCAATTGCTACATATTTTTTTTTCCCCAGGGATAAACTGTCAAAGGTAAATTATATAGATACTTGCATGGTAAAAACCATACCCATGTTTTTATAGATCTTCCTTTTGATCCCTGTGTTCTGCTGGACGACTCCTTCAGGTCCTAAGAGGCCTCAGAGCAGCCAGAGCTGTAAACCAGGATGGGCTAAACTTGTTGATTTTCTCATATTTAATTTTTAAACATCTTGTGACTCAAAGGTAGATATGTATCCTGAAGTCTTTTCTGTGGCATTTAGAAACAGGTCTCCTGAGCAGGGAAGCAGCTCACTGGTGTGGTGAGCTGTCAGCAGGGTGAGTGATCAGTGCCCTTGTGCCTGGGCTCTGGCTAAAGGGACCACTGAAAAGAGAGGAGTCTTCCCCATAAAATGAAGCAGACTGGCTTGGAACAGTCCCAGTTTCCCAGAATGGCTTGACTTCAGCTATATGCATCCAATCACAGCAATCTAAACCACTGAAAATGCCATTTCCTTCAGTCTCGAGTTTAAAAAATAATAAAAATTCTCTGTGTCCCATCTATCAAAACAGTAGGAGGATTCTAAATTTTGAATAACCTTGATGCAGATGGAAAGCAACACAACAGCTCTGTCTCAGGTTTGAGAAGCAGCTTCACATTGTCATCACAGAGCTGACAAGAAGTGACAAACGTTTGCTTCATCCTATAAACTTGTTTAACAACCAGAAGGGGACAAAATGTGATGTGTCTATCACAGGCAGGCTGCTCAGGATTCGAGTGCTAACTCACTATCTCAAATACAGATTTTTTTAAATGTAAAAAAAAAGCAGCAAAAACCAACCCCATGTGTGCATTTCTATTAGACTAGGGTAAGATGCAAAGTCGTGGTGATAGCCTTGTCATCCACTCTTATCCCCAGCTCCCCAAACTCCCACAAAGAACAGCATCATCAGCCTCAGGACAACACCAAAGCTCCCAGGCTCTGACAGGCATAATCCTTTGGTAAAATAGGCTTCTTTATCTGCAGTGCTATCACCTGTCACAGAAGTGATTTGATGCCACATCAAGGACAGCATCTAATGTGAGTTAGATACAGATTTATTTTTTTTTAAGTATTCTTTTGCATGAAAGAATCTGATTTAGAGATTTCTGACAAGTGCTGTAATTATTTGAAGTACCTATGACAAAATGGCATAATTTGTCAATATAGCAAAGATAATTGCAAGGTGACTAGTCAAAATAATTGTGATTAAGCCACTTTCTAGCTACTCATTAAATGATGATATAATGACAATGACAACACAATCCAGCTACTGACATTTAGAACACTTGGAAATGCTTTAAATGTCTCGGGAGTAACGTGGATGGAGAAATGTTTATTCTGTTTGGATGCTGATGTTACAAAGGCATTTAGTATTGGTTTTTTTTCCCTCTGGATCTGTCACTGAAAGTCCCAAGCTTTGCACAAGGTATCCCACTAGCCTGATGTTACTGCTCTGTCCTGGGTGTTCTTCTGGAAGAGACACACCACTCCTGCCACTGGTTTTGTATCAGCCTGGATCACTTCACAGCATCTCACATGATTAAAAAATAGCATTATCCAATGTGGTTTACAACATTTTCCTTCATATAGCTCACTACATTAAATCTTTTATTCCATACATGCACAAATTGTAACCCCTTTATATCAACTGTTTCAGCCTCCTGCACAATGCAGGCCCAGATTAAAACTCACATTATCAGTACAGCTTATCTTCCTTAAAAATGGTGGGGTTTATTTAATGACTTCAAGTGTCATCAACTCCATCACATTCCCCACAGAGATCTGTTTCCATCTTCACCATGGCTGACTTCCTAGGATCACCTGGGTGTTTTACCCATCTCCCTGCTGTTAGACAGCACAGCAGTGATGCCTATTCTCTTTCTGTTGAAAACAATAGGTTTAGGTTTGGGTCTTGTAAATGTGTCTTCCATTTACAATAGTCAATATGCAAATGTTTTCAGCCTGCACAGTGCAGGAACATTCAGGAAAGATACTTCTCTGCATGTTCCCAAGCTTAATCACAAAGCTGAGAGTGACAGGATCACAGGTTACCTGGAATCATAAGGGAGTGGTCTCAGAATCAAACACTGACTTTCCATTCCCAGTTCCAGATTGCTAGAATGTTTAATGGCCCTTTCAACAATTACTGCTTTAGTTCTTGTGTTACTATTTCCTCACTGATGCTGCTAAGCTTTTATCTACTAGTTTGGAACTTATGTCAAGCTCTTCTCTCATAGTCACTCTAGATATTTTCTTCAGAAGTCATGAATAAATGTTAGATATTAAGTTCTAAGACATACAGCTACACCTGTCTTGGCTTGTGGGCAATACTAAAGATTATGGCTGGAACCTTTATCTCTTCTATAACTTATAGACAACTAGTATATAAGTTAAAAAAAAAAAAAGTAGTCATGGATGGACATATTAATGTTCTACAGAGATTCTATCAGACACACTGATCCAAACACAGCATTGTTGAACAGACCTTTAACACATTCAGATCATCTCCTGAGTGTACTTATTGAACCCTCCCAATCTTGACAGACTCATGAGCCTGTAAAAGAAATATGACCACAAGAATGCCCCCTTGAACTTGTGAGGACAGTAAACAGTAGATCATTTTAACAGCCGTTTGAGAGTCAATGTCTCCTGCTATTTTAATAATGCTGGCTGGTATTACAGCAAAAATAATGTGCTTGAACTTTGGAAAAATGCAGTTAAACTTGGGTGGCACCTTCAGAATTTTGTCCCCTCTACCTAAAGCCCATTACATGAGAAGACTGATTTATCTCTTGGTTGGGTTTTATAAGGCTATAGTAATTCTTTGCAGAGAAGGACAAAACTTATTCATCCCCAGAGCTTTCATAATGCAGTTTAAAAAAAAAAAAAAAAAGGAAAGAATTCTACTTTCTCTTTAATTTCAAAATATTCAAACCTTACAGACCTGACATTATTTCCATCAGAGCAGAACTACTCCTTCAAGCCTTCCAACTAACTCCTGTTCTAGCTTTCCAAATTAACTCTGTCTTGTAGGAAAAAACCAACCAACCAATAAATATTTTCACAAGAGTGTTTAAACAGAACAGAGAGGACATAGACAAAAGAGACATCAAGGAATGAGTTCTGAGCTCATTCCTATGCTTGTAAATCTTAGTTCTCTGAGGACAGATCCTACTACCTGTCCTGTGAGAACACTGCTTGGAAGTTCAATGCTGTAAGTGCTGAGCATGACCATGTGGCCACCCAGAACATTGCTACACACTGGTGGACTGAGCTGGTTCTTCCAAGGAGCTGATTGCCACAGGATTGGTAAGAATCTGTACATCTGCAACTCAGCTGAAACTGGACAATGCTTTAGGAAAGCATGACTGTACTCTGGGAATGTCACCCCGAGTACTAAACATCTCAGAGAGAAGAGGACAACTTCTGTGGCTGAGAATCTTCCCTCTACTTCCTGAAATACACCTGAAAACTTCCTGAAAAAATAGGCTATAGGAATAGAAAAAAAAAATAAATCCAAAGAATTGCTGGGCTGCCTTCCTAGCTTTGGAATCTGTAAAGAGCCAATAATAAAATAATGACTTCAGTAAACAGCCAGCCTTTCTGAAGGGGGGCAGAAACAGGCAATATTCACTTGGTATGCAAAAGCTTTGTTCAACAGCTATTATTTTGTCTTGATGCTAATAATAAATTACCATTTCAAAAGAATGTTTCTTATAGGAAAAATTATAAACCTAATTGTAAGTAAATATCTGTTGGTAAGTTATTCCAAGAACTAACTCATTATCAGTTTTTAATGCTATCTCATCTCTACACTGAATTTGTTGCTCTTCAGCTTCCACTTATACAACATTTTTGATACATATTTTTAAGCCTTCCTCTGCTAGACTGAAGGCACAGCTGTTTGGCACTTCCTTCTACACTGACATTTAGGGAAAAATCTGGTCAACATCATGTATTAGATAAACAAAACTTGAATGATTCTTGAATGTTTTCTCTATGAATTACATTTTCTCTTTAATTACACTTCATTGAGCTTGCTGAGCTTCTCTGTGTCTTTAGCATTCTTTCCAAGATGCAGCCACTGGTACTGAACACACTGCAGAGAGCAGCATTGGCATAGAGAGTTTAAATAAGAATTAAAACTTAGTAGGAGCCTGAAAGATCTTTAAAGCCCATCATCATTAGAAACTCAAAGACACAAAGGAACAAGAAAAGCTCTGTCCAGGTCTTTCTTCCACATGTAGATAATTTATACCTTACATTAGTAAAATCCTACACCATTGAGCCAATTAACAGTAATTCCTTACAGAACAACCTCTACCCAGTGCCAGTAGTTAATGGTTTGACCCTAACACAGCAAAGGCTAAAACCCCAAACCGGGGGTACATGGATATTAAAGTCTTCCTACTACTTGCTGTTACTTGATCACTCTCATTTCAAGGACATCATTTAGGATTACTGCTGATAAAAGCCTTACTAGTTCAGTTTAAATCACTTGGCATCCAAAAATTTCAAGTTTAGGCACCTTACTAGGTGTGCTTTTTTATGTTTCAACCTCTGATCTTCCTATTAGAGTTTTATAAAGGTTCAGTTTTATAAAAGTTCATTTGAGTTTAGATGAGCATCTGAAGATGTGCTCTTAGGAATGGCTCCAGCAGTGGACCAGTGACAGAGGAAAACAAAATAAAAAAAGAATAGTTTGCAAACTTCTTTGATAGAGGGCAACTATTATTTTAAAAATTATTTTAGAGATAAGGAAGACAAGACTGTGAACTTGCACTTTCAAGTCTCCAATTCTTTTAAAGCTTCCTTCTGATCACTTTGGTTTGTTATGAAAAGATACTTTTTGCTGTTTGTTGTTTTTTTTTTTCTTTTCTGTAAGTACTCCTCTTATTTCTTCCTCCTATAAACTTTTTTTTAAAGCAAAATGCAAATCTACTGAAGTTTCAGATTAGATTTGCTTCATCTAGGGTTAGATAACAGGATTGCTAGTGTGGATCAGCTGAAATAAATTTGTTTAGTTTCAAATGGAAAAAAATTGGCAGCCAGGGATTTTCATTCACCATCCTGGTCAACTAAGTAATGTTCCTACACACAAGAAGCAATGGAGCATGAAGTGCTTTAAAGTCAGTTACTTACATTGCCTGAAAAGGAATGCACTTATTTATGTATATTATTTATTAAGCAGATAGAGGATGATGAAAGTAAAGGAGGAATCAGTGAATAAAGCAAGCTAGTAAATAGATTGAGAAGGTGAAATGCCCATTTTTTGTCTACAGAAAGTGCCTGGATGAAAATGGGAGAAATGTGAGCACTTCATTGTCCTAAACTGAATTGTAACCATTTTATTGTCATCTTTCAATCTTCTTTAAACTCTTTGGGAATCTGTAAATAGCAGCAAACTATTCTGTTCATGCTATTTTAAAGAAAGATGGATGTATACTCTCCTGCTCTAAATGCAATGCTGAGATGTCACCAACCTTTGTGGGGCCACGGTTTTTAAAAGCAGCCTCGAAACAGTGCTGTAATCATTCAAAATTACACTGAACTCTAGAGTCCTCTATTACAGTAATTTTTCAATACAACATCCCATCCCTACTTTTAAACCACAGTTGCACTCAGAAGATCATAACAGGCCTTGGATAATAGAAATAATACTGGTTATTGTAATCCCTCTGACACGAGCTCGCCGAGCAGTAGCCAGAGTATCCTCCCATTAACTTTCCATCACACTCAGCAGCCCTGTGCCCCTGCTCTGCTATTACTCTCTACATGCCTCACCACTGAAAAAATAGCATCTGTATTTTACAGGAAGGCATCAGCTAAACATCAAGGGGGAAAGAATGGCATGTTCAAATTCTCCTCGTCAACAGAAAAGGGGAACGTTGGGTCCCACACCAGAACAAATGCCTCGAGCACCCCAATTAGGGAACAGGCTAAGCCTGAAACAAGGGATCTTCTGCATGAAAGCAAATCCCACACCTGACCCCAAGGATTTCTATCAGCCAGTGGAGGGATGAAGGAATTCCCTAGCCCTATTAAAATATTCCCTCAAATGCAGACACTGAATGAGTTTTCTTTTTGTTTTGTTTTCACCTGGTAACTGGTTAAGGAAATTCTCTGTGTTTTGCACTGTGATGGTTATCATCTTTATTATTGACTGCATTGAAAGCACTCATCAGTCGAGTGAATTAGTTCATCACTCCCTGTGTCACTTCTACCTTCTATGACACAATAAGGGCTTTTCTTCTGGTGATGATTTAATGGAGCTCAGAAGCACAGCATGTATTTTTCATATTCAAATTCACTTCTTTTAACCCAAAATATTTTTTAAACAGGTGCTGTTTGATTGGTGAGTGTGCTTCTGAAATGGTGCTTATACCCTGTGTGTAACAATACAGTGACAAATAGAAAAGAAATGGAGGCTAAACCTAATTTTGAGAAAAATGCCTCTTTTACCAAGATGCAAGGAACTCTGAGTTGCCTGTGACATGATGATGTTTTTAAAAATAAAAAAGAACACTGAATGAGAATGCAGGAATTTTGCTTCTCATGTATTTTCATCCTCATAAGTGAGCAGTTTTCATTAAAATCCAGATGGGTTGGAAGGTGATAGATGCAGCTTCTTGCTTCTTATTCTCACATTGCATATTCCTGCCATGTTTCTTATGGATATGAAATGGCTGCATTTTTGCTGGTAATAGTAAGAAACACTACCCTAGGAATACAAATTTATTTTGTAGCCTGAGAGGTCCATTCCAAACCATTTGGCTAGCACTCACTCAACTTCATTTCTGCAGTTTCCCTACATGGTCACTCCAAGCTACGAGCACATTATTCAGGCACATGTCAACCTGCTGCAAACAGTCTTGGGTTCACTGGCTTGGGGAACAATCACAATTTACACCAGCTGACAAGCAGTTGACAGAAACGGGTGTATATTCATATGAATTCTAACTATGCATACATCATATTTACAATTACAGAGAATAAAAGTTGAAAATGTACTCTCTCTGAAGGAATAAGATGTATTTATTCAGTCCATCTCACACTCTAAGACTCGAGTATCTATTTAAAGTGGTGTTTTTAACACTCAGATTTTAGATGGACACAGTATTACAGAGAGAACGTACTTTGGTCTCCTAAGACATGATTTCTTTGGGTCAAACTCATGTTCCTTTTATACAAGACTTTGAATATCACAGGCCCTGCTGGAAATACGGAACAACAAATGATGAATTTTTATTGGAAGAGACTTTAGGCAGAATGAATTCAGAAATTCTATATATAAAAGTGTGTGTTATACTAAATGCATAAATTTAAAGGTGCCTTCAATCACATTCCTTCCCTACAGCTTGACTCAACCAGAGGAAATAGGAGAGAAACAAATACAGCTCATATATATGTTGAAGTTTTAACTTTCCCTTTCTACAGCTACACAGATAAATGGTATATTTAAAGTGGAGTTATTTACATAATGTATAAGCAACTATAATGATAAATTGTTCTCCAAATTTTAAGAAAATAATGTCAGTTTAAACCACTTCTGCAGTCTAACTGTGAAGTTGGGCTTTGTAACAATATTTTGTCCAGCTGCAGTCCAGTTTATGTTCATGCATGGAAATTGCACACATACACAGTAAGGGACTGGTTACACAAGTACTACTCCTTGGTACCTACAGGTTGCACAGAGAAGCTGTAGAACCTCCCTCCTTGGAGATACATCAAAATGTGTATGGATATTTCTTGTGTAATCAGCTCTAGGTGGCCCTGCCTGAGCATGGGGCTGGACAAGCCTCATCCTATGTCATTAGGTATATGTAAAGAGGGCTGTATCCACAAATATTACAGTCAGGTAAAAGATATCCACTCATCTAGCCACATGATCTAAGTACACACGGAGCAGTAAATCATTTCAATTGTTTGGTGTTCTGAGAAAAATTCAGGATGTACCAAACCCCTTAGGAGGCTGAATGAAACTACATTCAAACCACTGAATGCTGTCTGAAGCTGAGTGATGGGTAAAGATCAACTAAGTATTTCCTGAAAGCAGAATCACTGAGGTAGGCTGCAAGAGAACTTGCTTACGTTACCCACTCACATGATGGCAATTCATTTCCTCCTTGCATGTTCTATTTGGCAAACCTGTGGATCTACAGCCTGCTCCCTGCCCAGGTTTATGTTATTACATGACAGCACAGAGTCACTTCAGCATGCAGGTATGGAAACTGGGAGATTAAATTGGAAATGCTAAAAACGTGGTTCATATCTAAATTCCATCATTCAAAATGATCATCTGCTCGAGTCCATTCACCTTGTATGAGCCTCCCATTCCTCTCCCACTATAATTACCCTCCCTGTTTATTGCACACAAGCCATTCCTATTACTAATCCACACTAATTTCATAAGAGACAATAGAAACAGTAGCCTCTATTGATCTATGTTTCAGCAAAGTATTTAATGTGATACCCTCCACCCCCATGAGAAAATATTACCAAAGCATATATGGTAGATCAAGAAATTATTACAACTAGAAAGGAAAAGGAGAGTCACAAAAGAAAAGAACCTGAAGTTTAGAGAAGTTTAAGTGTATTTTATTCATCAAGGATCCTTCTGAACCCATCTTGTAAAACATCCTCACTGTTAAACCTTTTTAATAAAAATAAAGTATGTTCTTAACAAATCTGCTGTTGAAACAAAGAAGATATCAATGCAGAAAAAGCTCAGGCTATCATACAAAAGAACTATATCTCCTTGAGGACTCGTGTAACGCAGGCAGAATGAAGTTCAGTAGTGCAAGAAAGGCAAGCCTAGAGACTTGGAAACTATTAACAGCAGCATCTGCCAGAGTTGAAAGATCAGAAAATAGAAAATATAAAGGAAAAAAATTTTTGGCAGCACATGATTAGGAGAGAGATGACCAAATGCAATGCCAGGACACATCAGTCAGCGAGGCGACGCGAAGCTCAGGAGTGTTATTCAAACTCTAATCCTCTGTACAATTCATCATATGTATTCAGGGAAGGGCACTGCAAAACTAAAATAGATTCAGAGATGAGTTCTCTGAATGATCAAGAAAATGGATTCTTAGCATGAGCAAAGATGACCACACTCATCTTTTTACCCTGGCAAAACCCAAGTGGTGTGAAAGGCAAAGACCCTCTCTGGAGGCAACGACGCCCTCGGCTCAAACTGGAAGCACATCTGGCTTTCAGAGAACAGCAGCTCAGGAGACACTGATTCTCCTAAGAAACATTTTCTGTCTTTGCTTATGAGAGTGAAAGTAATTGCCTTTGAGGTGGTTGCTTGCAGATATGGACCTTATCAGTGCAGGGAGCTTCGTTAGCTGTTCCCATCAGCTGGCAAATGAAGCAGTGGCTGCAGCACATCTACACCAGGAGCACAGGAGACCTCCTCTCCCTTCCACTCCTTACGGTGGTGTTTTTATACCACATCAAAGATCTCTCATTACAATTACATCAACAAAGAAGCCCATCACCACATCAGCTTATTACACCCAATTATAGAACCTGAGCTGCTTTGTTAAGGTACTCATTAACCTTTTCAGAGCTTATAATAAGAATCTAATCAAATAGAGGTGGGTAGGGTGCATTCTGAAATGAGAACAGTTGTCATGTACAGTAAATTTTAATACACTGACTTTTCTTAAATTAGCTGGTTTTATTAAATTGAATGAGGTGAATTTCTTTTAATCAGCACTAGCTGCACAAAACAGGAATTATTCTGCACCGTAGAAATAATATATATCATCTGGAATGAGAGTTACAGACTATTTTGACTTCTATTCAAATTAAAGGTGTAGCATTTATTAAATTTATTCCTTTTAATTTTGTGCCAGGTGAATTTGCATTCTTAAAGGAATTGCATAAGCAATTATAAATAGACCTAATTAATTTCTTTCGTATTTATCATTCTGGAAGTACATAACAGGCTTAAAAATAAGTAGACTGAAATGGCAGACAGTTTATAGAGCAATTTCACTGAAATAATCACCAGCTCCCTTGCAGCACCGTGTTAGTAAATAGCCCCTGTGAGAATAGGCTGGGTATGAGCTGAAGGCAACTGGTAGGGGATTATGTGGCACTGTTGGAGGGCTATAAACCTAGAAAACTCCTCCTGTGAAAGTTGGCCTGGTTAAGAAAGTTGAATAAAGAGCTCTTGAAGAAGGACAGTTGAACAGCACAGCTCATGAGATCAGTCCTGTGAAAGGTGTAACATCTGGGAACTAATAAAAATGTAAATATCCTATATGACATGAAACATTTCAAAAGGACAAACTAAGAGAGATCCCAGAACACCTTATAGACTGAGATTCCAGAACACCTTATAGACTGGCACTTTGGAAATGGACTTGGGATGAGAAAGAAATGATTTGGAACCCCTGTTCTGAAAGATGTTGGGGGAATTTGGGCCTACATCTGTTATTTCCAAGCAGTGCATCATAACTGGCAGATGTAAATCCTCACTGTGTATCCTGCCTTTTGCTTTTCTTTAGAGAGCCAGAAAACCAACATGGTTCTCTTTGATCTCCAAATACTGTTGCACAAGTGAATTTTTCTTTCCTAAAACACAAGAACGAAAATAATTGAATAATTAATTTTTGGTTTAGACATCATTACAATTTCAATTATCTTTTCAAGAGCACCTCTAGCTCCTCCTCCCAAGTCTCTTGTACATTTCCAGTACATCATTTCTAGGTGTGGGAAGATGCAAATTGAGGCAGAGTTTTAGAACATATATTTTGGGCTTAATCAGAAATGACAAGGTGCATATTTCAGCCCCAACACGGCTGTTCTTTTCACAAAGATTTTCTGTTCTGTCTGGCTTCTTCCTGATCCTTTTTTAGTTAGCAATTTATGTAGGTTTTTTTGGGGGGGAGGTTATTGATATAAACAATACAGAAGTTGTTTGATGTCCATACATTGTTCTCAATGCTGTTTGGAATTTGCAAGGTGTTATTTAGAAACCTCATGCAACCATGTTCTGTTGCACAATATCAAACTGGTTTGAGAATAATTACAATTGTACATAAAATACTTATTCAGACAACAATTTTTAAGCACTGTTAAAAACTTGTACACTGGCAATGGGCTCTCTACTTTTTGAAGCTCACTGGTCTCCTGTCAGCAAGACTCACTGTAAATATGCAGTTGTTTAGGTTACATGACAGTTGATAAAAAAAATATAAATCACACTAAATGCTATACTTGCTCTGTTGTCTAGATATAAGGCATTAAATAGAGAGCATTATGAAATATATAACATTTACTTGCCATAAGTTTGACTAGTTGGTTTCTACCTCCTCCTATATCAAATCCTTATAACCTGTCTCAATGATAACATCCAGTTAATCATCAGTAATTATTCAAGGGATTATTTCACATGCATAATTACAGTTTTTGGTTCACCAATTCCCTGTAAAATATTGGCCTATAAAAGCTTCTGTTAACCTGACCTTGCTGTAAAATACGTTATTAAATGACCAAAGCTATTAGTGAAGAGAAGTAAAGGCCAATGTGTGAAGGACAGTGGCAGCTACCTCCACATTTAAATATCTCTGCTACTAGATGAAAGTGTATGTGAAGTCAAGGTCAATTAACTGATTACATCCTGATTCTCACCTGCAATTTTCTTGGGTAGTAGCAATTTTGTAGTTGAATGAACATGAAGTTGAATAAAATTGTAGAATTTCATTCAAAATAAAAGATTTGTTGGAACGAGCAATGAATTTTAAATTGTATCTGCAAGATGTCATTCCAAGTGCTGAAGTTGACAGAAGAGTCTGAATTAAGAGACTACCAAAAAAACCCCAGAGATACAGGTAGCTGTTTAAAAGTGGGAGTGAAACTGAGCAATAGAAAGTAAAATACCACAGTCCTGACTTGCAAGATAATGCACAACTATTAAACATTCATTCTGTAAAACTATCTCTTCCCTGAAAGTCTCTGTTCACTTCTGGAAGAGAAATATGCACTGGCTAAGCTAAGACCTGAAGATGGGATCACAAAAGCCATCACATTGTGATGTCAGAATTTCTTGGATTTAAAATCTATTCCCTGGACTTCATAGAAGGCCAGCTGTGGCCAGATTTCAAGTCTTTAAAAAGAGAACAGTTTTGGGGGCTTTTCAGAGGGTAATTTACATTGGTGCAGAAAAGTACACATCTCCTAGGAAGAACCAGATACCTGAACAAAACACACTACCTGGATGAATCAAATGTTTTTAAAACAGCAGCACAGAATAACCATGTGATTCCTTAAAATCCTCCCTCCAGCCTGAGATTAATCTGTATATACAGACATTTATTTCTTGCCTTCTCACAGCATTAGATTTTAGTATCTGTTTAAATACGTTGACCATAAATATTTGATAATATTCACATTAAAACATTTATAAATATTAATGCCAAAAAAAGAGTTTTAATCATGCTACTCCTTTCCATTTTTAAGTCTTAATCTTAAGGTATCCTATGTATTTAAACACTTGAAGGTGCAAAATAACCTGGGCAATACCAGTTTGGGGGAAAATGGTCACTGTGCAGGGCTGATATTCCAAAGCACCTCGTCAGGCTGATGGGGACCTTGTGGAGTTCAGCACAGGAAAATGTAAACTCCTGTGTGTTGGATGGAGAATCCCACCCAAGGTGTAGAGAAGTGGGGCCAGGTGGAGAGAAAGAACTTTGCTGATGGGCCATCTAGACCAGAGCCAGCAGTGTGCTCTTGAAGCTAAAAAGGGCCAACTGCAAAGGGCTGAATTAGGGAGAATGGAGCCTGACAGACAGACAGACAGGACAAGAGGCAACACACATGCTGGAGTGTGGGAAACCCTCACTAAATGAAATAAGCTTTCTCACAATGAAGTTGGCCTGATAATTAAATGAGGGGTTCAGAGTCTTTATGAAACATCCATCCTTGGAGTTATTCACAACCACCATAGGAGGTTCTGAGCAAACACAGCCAATCAACTGTACCCTGCAAGTTAGAACCAGAGGAACCAGCTGGGATTCTCTCCCAGCTAAGTGATTCTTTATTTCCAAGTGTCTGGGAGTCTCCTGGGGACTGGTACAAATCATTGCACTATTTTAATAATCTACTGTAAATGGGTAGATTTTTCTGCCCTAAAGGCTTTTCTGCTGGTAATTCACTAGCAGGCAATTCTTGCATTAATAAAATTTTTGCTCACAGTTAAGTTCCAGCAGTGCTACTAAGCTGGTAAAAAGTCTGTATTAATGGTTTTCTAAACTTGGCTCCTAAAATAGAGCAACATTTGTTAATAATAGTCTCCAAAACTTACAGCAGATGCTCACTTTGTTGGTTTTCAACAACGCAGTTATTATTCCTCTGCAATCAAGAACACTTAAAAAAGAGCTGTCCAGGAACAGTGCAAGGGTAAAATGAAGAGCCTAGGAAATCTTACCATGGCATTTCTCCCAGCAAGTCCTCCCAGTACAATTCACTACCTGCAATTCTGGCTTTGGGGTTGTGTTAGTATTTATCAGGATTCTGATTTTTATACAGGTTTCAGCATTGTTGGAGATTAGAAAAAAAATAATTGAAAGAAAGAAAAATGGGAAGAGTATGAAAAAGAAAACATCTGAAGTGTAAGCCTCATGCATAACCCCCCAGAAGAGTCACACCAGTATAAAAGATAATCTCAGCAAGTGGTAAGAAAAAAATTGTTTACATTGCTATGGTTTGTAATCATTTTGATTTTACATGTGGTTCTGTTACTTCAAATATAGAGCCTCTGGGCAAAGAAAAAACAGTCCTCAAAGCAGCCTTTTCTTCCCTTGTTCTCCCAACAAACTCTTTTGACTACATCAACAAACTCTTTTGACTACATCCTCCCCTGAACAAATGTTCTGCAGTGTTCAACAGCATCAAAAAGAAAATGAAAGACAAAGGTGAAATCCTTTCCTTTCATTGCATTTGAGCTGCAGCTTTGCTTCTGGAAGTTGTCAATTTTCTTCCATCTCACCGTGCTGCCTGCCTACCACTGACCTATCACTCCCTCACATCCAAAAGCTGCCTTTCCAGTCCCCAGGGTTTTACAGCACTCCTCTCCATCTTGCTCTCTTCTAAGAAATAAAGACTAAAAATCCACAGTGAGCTCATTTGAGGAAGGGAAACAGTTCAGTGTTGTCTTGATTCTTCTTACATGAAATATTGCAATTTTTTGACTCAAACAGTAAAAATGAAAAGAGAAATATTTCTATACAGATCAAGTTTGTTCTTAAATGTTTCATATTGAAATAAAAAATGCTAAATAGTGCAAAACCTGCCAGGTGACAGCTCAAGGGACAAAAATTGGTTACAAACCATCAAGGTTTTGCTTTGGGGCTGTGTTTGCTGGTGCTTATTTGGTTGGGGTTTTTTAACTTGCAGTAGAAAAGCAGTATACACTTGGAGAGATTTATGGATGATCTTTTACAGGAGAAATGTCCCAAGAAAATGACAGTTTTCTTATTATTCATGATGTTTGGTGGACAAAAACTGCACCGAGTGGTGGCACAAGGACAGTTCAAAGGATTTTAATTTCTTTTTGAAATTCCTATGCACTGACTACTCCCTGTATGAATTCTTACACAGCTGTATAATCCAAGTTGAATTTGGAGACCATCATGAAAATTACTTCTGCATTCACAAGGTAATTCCGAGTTAGAAACGTCTCATAAAAAACCTATATAATGAGTTAGTTCCATATATCCAATCAATATTCATCTGTTCAGCTCAAATGTTTAACACAAATGTTCTCAGCCTCAGAAATGCTCTCCCACCAGCACTGCTGTGTCTTGTACAGCAAATGCACTCCAGGAGATCAAGGAGCTTCTAAAAAAATCTCCTCCCACAAAATAAAAAGCTAAATTCTCTGCAGAAAATTATTTGGTTCAGCTTGCCTAGCCACACATCTCTGCATACATCCCATAAAACTGAGTTCAGCCACTAACTTCTGTAAAGCACAGGCTGCTAACACAGTGCTGCCAGAGGTGAGCTCTGCTGGCAGGGCTGTCTGAAAGGGGGTTTGTCTTCACAGACCAGAGAGTTGCCAGTCAGCAACTGTAGGGGGGGACTCAGTAAAATTCCTTAGTAAATGGGCTGACAGTGCACAGTGATGGTTTCTAGGCTTGTGGCTAAGAAGATGAGGAGAGCTGAAGAGAAAACAACTGCAGTGCTTGGAAATGAAGCAGAAAGGCCAAGGGTGCAGAGCAATGGTGGGATTGCCTGCTGTCCTCAGCAGAGGATGGCTCACCAGCAGCAACTGGCTGGTGCAGAGAGGCTGGGACTGTCTCCTGGCACCTGCGTGGCTATGCCAAGCTGCAGATGGATGTAGGACTGGATGAGTGACTCGGCTCTCTGGCAACAGACAGCAAACATCTCTTTGACCACACCAGTCAAGGAATGGATTTTACCCCCCCCCGCCCCCCAAAGGGGGGATTAAAAGTAAACTTTTAAGCAGACTCACTTCTAGAAGACAAGCATGAAAACAGTAACTAGTTTGATCTGGCTGTTTTCTGACAACTGGAAGACTAAGAACTGAAACACAATCAAAGAAATTGGAACAATCTCCCCAGCTCTGTGGTCAGCAGTCATTCTGCATCCACCTTTTAAGGTTCACATGCACACATTTTAAGTGTGCTCTCGGGCAGGATTTCACACAACTGTAGAGGTGTTGGTAGATGCAGGAGACAAAAGTTATTGTTCTGTTCTGTTCCTACTCTTCTTTTTGGAGGAGATAAGAAACCCATCATCATTATCTAGGGGAATCACCTGTCCGTGGGGATGGATGTGGCAGTTACTTTGTGCAGCAGTATAAGATAAGAAGCTCCTTTGAGTCTACCCATGGATGAATGAAGCACGTCCAAGTGCTGTCACATTAGATGCTGCTTTTTGGAAATTAAAACAATTATTTCATCATCATTTGAATTTGTTTCTCATAGTCATGTTCTAGGGAAGATAAGAATTTAGTTCTCTAGTTTTAATGAGCTAAAGATATTTAGAAAAAAGGCACACTACAATAATGCAATAATCTACAATAATACAATAATCTTAATGCTGATATATAGGTATAGAGCAGATGGGATAGAGTGTTCATAAGTAAATTAAGCTTTATTACTTTTTTTTTGTATTTGCTTAAAGCGTATTTGTGAATTCATAAAAATAATTCCTCTGGCTAAATGCACTTTTTTAATTAGCTAATGCTCAGTGATACAGAGAAATGTCATATCTGTGACAAGCCTGGTATCCAATTGCTCCTGTAACTCAATATCTGCATTGTTGCTAGGGAATATATCACATCTCATTTGTTTTTCACCATGCTAAGATTATTCTTAATGTGAATATTAAGGTTTCCAGGTACTTCAGATGACAACAGGTTTATTTGCAGTTTAACTCACACAGAAGTCTGTGACAACTAACCTTAAAACTACAATAAATTACAAAAGGAGGGTGGGCTGAGAATGCTCTGGAGGAATTACTCCCTCTCCTATTAAACAGCTACTCTTCTCATGTAAGCATCACCCAGTAAGTGGTCAGACTGGCCAGTGGAAGTGTTCAAGAACTGCTTAACCTACTGCTATGAGATTTTTACTTAGAATTTGGAGAGATTTTTTGGTTTCATTCTGCAAAGCAATGGTTTACTCTGCACTGTCAGCCTGTCTCAGCAACTGCAGGGCAGGGACCTGACACATGTTTGTAACCAAATCTTACTGGACTGAGAATACCCTGCAGTTGTGAAGTATTGAATTAGCTTGGAAAATTTGGCTATGTATTTATCTAGAGGAATATATGAGAGCTGAGCTCCTCACAACACTGAGTGTTCTGATAGAGTTCCTCTGAAAACTTATACCATGAATAACATGCAACACTAGAATTCTTAGTCTGGGAAGAAAATTGCCATTCAGGGAAGTTCCCTTTAAAGACAAAGGTCAAAAATGAGAACATATAAAATAAATTGGATTTTTCTTTATAAAGTTTCTTCTAATTCTTATTGTTTCACCTTTTTTGCAGAAGCCACATGGATTGAGAGCAACATTTTGTATATGAGTAATAGAAACCAAAACCTGCAGAGTAATTTAAAATTGAAGAAGCCTCTGTGGAAGTGAGTAGTTATCTCAAAAGAATTATTTCATGCAAGGGTAATAAATCTATTCAGTAAGCAAACAGAAGAAAAATAAAACAATAAATGAGCCATGAGCACACAAAGCAATAAAAATTTAGCAGAACTGCCATCTAAGGCAGCAAAACAACTAATCACAGTGCATGAGAAAAAACCCACTGACTATTAGGAGACTTTCAGCTGCTAATGGGTGTAAAGAATGTTTAGGCTGAATATGCAGAGAGTCATTTTGCTGGTGATGCAGAACAAAGATGGGATTCTGAACACTGTTCCATGTCTTCAAGTGCTCTCTGAGAGTTGATGCTCTGTACTTCAGTTTGCAGATTGTCCTGTGTGTAACAAATGTATAAACTACTGAATATGCAACTTCTACCTAGGATTGCCTGAGCAGCACAACACACACTGCAACACCTCATGGAATCCCACTATGGTGGGGTGGGAAGGGACCTCTGGAGTCCAACCCCCTGCCACAGCAGGGTCACCCAGGGCAGCCCACACAGGAACAGAGCCAGGGGGGGCTGGAAAGTCTCCAGAGCAGGAGACTCCACAACCTCCCTTGGGCAGCCCGTGCCAGGCTCTGGCACCCTCACAGGGAAGTTTTTTCTCATGTTGAGGTGGAATTTCCTGAGTTTCACCTTCCCACCATTGCCTCTTGCCCTATCCCAGGGCACCAGAGAACAGAGCCTGGCCCCTTCTACTGGACACCCACCCTGTGGATATTTGTAAACATTCTTAAGATCCCCTCTCAGTCTTCTCCAGGAAAAAAAAAAACCAAACATGGAAAGCATTTAGGATATGGCAGTAAAAGATGAGCCATATGTTCTAGCAACAACAACAGAAAGGAGAAAACAACTAGTAGTAGTAGTAGTGCCATCAGTGGTAAAGTAGCAGTAAATATTGACCTTGTGCCCTGAAGCAGCAGCAAGTTCTCTCTTGCTGTAAGCCAGCTGGGACAGGGATGACAGGGTAGGCAGAGTGCAAAGTACCTGCTGAAATGTCTGAGGAGGGTAGAATAAGGCTACAGATAAACATTAGTCTTGACTGAATTACACATTGATCATTAATGTAAATCAAGCTCCATCTTTTATGATTCTTTAAATGGACTTTTAAAATGTACTAATATATAAAGGTGATTGAGTTTAATGCACTGAGATGATTCAGATTCCTTGCCTGCTCTCTGAGAGTTACTACAAACCTACCAGATGCTTGCAACCTGAATGATGGGCTGCAAACTGAGTTAATAATGGCTAAGAAATAGAAATATTTCTTAGAAATACATTCTGTTAGTATGAGAGTGAGAGCTTTTCCTTCTTCCACTTCACTGAAGACTCACTAGATGTACTGAGAGGTTTCCTAGTGAAAATAAGATGTATTACATACATCTTTTTGACAATAAACCAAGGTCACTGGAAGCAAAACAATAATGTGATGACTACATGACACAGGTGGTTTTCTTGCTAAAATCCGAACAGCAAGATTTTCTACTTTCTGCCAAAAAAGCCACAAGAAGCTTCCTTATTCTACTACATGAAACAGGACAAGACAGATACCAAACAACTGAATCTGCTTCCAGCATTCACATTTAACAAAACAAATGAGAGATCTGGTAACATCAGGAAAATCCATGGAAGGAAAGGACTAAGAGTTGATGAGAGCCTCTAAGAAAAAAAGAACATTGAAAGGAGTATAAATCTGACAACAAAGAGTAACTGAGCAGGTAACTCAGGATAGACAAATGTGACCTGGAAATAAGGCACATATTTCAAAGGTAATTAATCTTTGGAATAAACCACCAAAGGAGAACACCACCACTGTCTCAACATCACCATCTTTTTATCTTTTTTTTTTTCCTCTATCTTCAAATCAGAATCAAATGGAGGATGATCTCAGTAATATCAGCATTAACAAAATAAAATACAAGGATACATGCAGAAAATACTGTGATGTACAGGAGGCTAAATTAGATAATCTCATGGTGCTACTGTGCCTCAAACTGGGAAAGTTCACTCTGAAACAGGAGAAAAAATAGTTTCTGATCTCATCAATATTGACATGTTCACTATTTCACTTAGCAGAATTCAGTTATTTGAATTTTGCATGACATTGTCCTATGACATATAAACAGCTTTATAGTCAATAGCAACATAAGGACCAATATCACATCCAGGGCAGAGCTGTTCTGATCCCAGAGCTCTCATTTTCATGGGAGCCAGAACCAGAAAGCAAATACACATTCTTGATAGATTTGGGCTCTGAAATAAGCACTGTGCCACCTAAAAATCATGTAAATGCTTAATATTGACTGCCTCTAGTCTGCTGCACCTTATAGAAGAACATCTTGCAGCTAAATTAAGTAACTGTCAAATGTTTAAATGCTTTAAAAATCCATTTGATTTTAAATTTGTTTTGTGTCTCCTGGCAGCTCCTTTGCTTTATTTGCTTTGGGCTGTGGGCTGGGGATTTTCAGTGGCTGTAGTTTAAGATTTCCTTCTGTCTGGTTTTGCAAAGATGTGTGTTAAAAATGCTCTATTGTTGCCATTGATGAAGTATCCTCTCTATTTCATTAAAAATTAAATAAAGACCCGAGGGGTTGAAGGAAAATGGATTTTTCATTTTTCTCCCTTTTGCTCTTGAGAATGATTTATGAAGTACAAGTGCATTCATAAACTAGATACTATACCCTGGAGAAAATAAACTAGATATTATTCAATTGTTAGTGGTTCACATTATAAATGGCCACCACCAATTTTACATGGTTTGTTGAAATCATTTTTAACCACCTAACTCTCAAACCCTGAAAAATGCCCCATTTATCATCTAGATCAAAACTTAAACTCACATGTCTCTCTTCCACAGCTAAACAGCAAATTATATTGTCATATTTTATTCCATTCATTAAAAGTTAGGCACACACTGACACCCTGGGTTGTTACACAAGCTGGTTGTTTGCTTGGCTGTCAGATTTAAGCAGCTGGCAGAAATGTGAAATCTCCTGTAAGACCCACCCCAGGATTTCAGCCTTTGCACAGTCTGGACCTTAGAGTCACTACTAGTCCACAGCTTTCAAATTCCACCTGCATTCCACCACCTTCCCTTCCCCTGCAGGTACATGTTACCTGAGGGGAACACTGAGGCACCACAGAGTACAGGGTGAGAGGTGCCCAGGGGGCTCTGGTACCCGTTGGGGCACCTCCCTCATGGGATGGGATGGATGCTGCATTGCATTCAAGCAGGATCTGGGATGCTCAGTATCAAGAGTGAGCCTCCTAGAACTGGCTGTGCTGCTTTCCCAGCTACAGGCACTCCTCCAGTTGTCCCCCAGAGATCTGTAACACCCACATTCTTTGGAATGACCCATTTATGAAGGAAAGGTGAAGGGAAAGGATAAAGATGGATCCTTAGACTTGCATAAACTGGCAGCAAAATCAGCTCTGGCTGACTGGCACCCTGGCAGTATCTAAGGGAGGGAGCAGGACAGGCACACATGAGCTGGTGTCGAGTAAACCTGCACCCCTGAAAGTCTCTGGTTCTTTCAAATACTTGAAAAAAAGACCAGTTCTCCCCTAAAACCCTTCTCACTGTATCATTTCAGAGCCAATCTACATATTAGTTAATATTTATAAGCCACCCCCAACAGAAGCTAATAGATACTGCCACAGAATAACTACAGCAATTTAAACAGAAACCGAATGGGGCTTTTGTTGTCACTGTTGTCAAATGTGCAGTCAACAGAAATCCTTCTTATTTTTTTAATGGCTCTCAGTTTAATAAACAGGTGAAAAGATAGTTTTAGTGGTTTGAGAAAAATGGTTTAACACTTAATGAGAGCCTGTGCTACCTTACAGTGCTTGACTTGTCCTGCCTTGCCACTTCACCAATACTGACAGAAGCTACACGTGTATTTGAAGTTCAATAAACAGCCACTGGCAGTAGCATTGCAAGGAACTGAATGTAAACACAACCTCTGCAGCTCTGCTTTTTCACTCCTTCCCAGATGCAGAGCTACAGCAAAGCTTTCAGACAGTTCCCACTTACTGAAGCTGTGCTGGAGAACAAAACTACCCTACACTAGCCTTATCTACATAAGAGCATCTCTGAAGTTTAATTAATGATGAGGCAACGAGTGCATTAAGCACTCAGTTTTTAGGAGCTGAAGGGATCCAAGCCCCTTCCTGCCATTATTTGCTAGCTCCAGGAGCATGTACAAGGAGCACAGAAGGGAGAAATGATGAGATTCAACAAAGCTGCCTAAGCTCAGGTGAGAGGCACTCCCAGCTTCAGAACCCTGGGGTTTCACTGAGCTAAAGATGACTCCTGTTCATAACTGCCCTTCAGTATTTGTGTTCTGCAAACCCTGAAAGCTCTGGCACACGTGAGAAGTGGACAGCTCCTTAACGGAAAGGTCTGAGGACACCTACTTTGTCACACAGGGAGGCAGTTCAGATGCAATACAATTAGCTGTCTAGAGAAGTCATGTTCCAGACGGGAACAGAAATACCAGCAGAGCCTCTCTTCTCCTATTAACAAGACAAGTCCACGGAGAAGCAATCAACCCTGCCACTGCAGAGCCTGGGAGAGGATTGTTCTGCACTAATAGACTAGAAGAAAGTAAATAATGACTTTTTAGTATTCTGAAAGCTCTCTCTAAATCACAGAAGGCTCTAATAGCACAGTTACACATTTAAAAGGAATATTCACGTTTCAGTAACATGAAATGCTGGGAATGATTCATAGAGAAGGTTTCAAAGCAGTCCCACCCCCTCCCCCCCATCACAAACTAGCAAGAAGCTCGTACAGAAAATGCTTTTTGCTTTACAAACATGACAGCTTTTGTTTAGTGCCTCACCAGTTGGCCTTTAAACAATTACTGAAGTAGCATTTTTAAACTGAGCACTAAATTCACCTAAGTATTTTAAGAAGGGCCATGAATTTGGGAAGGATGCAAATCACACTTTCAGTGTGCTTGTATTTTTTCCTCAGCAGAAGCCTGGAACAACCCTAGGCAAAATGCAAGCAGGAGTTTGCACGTGGAATGAGCAAGGATGCACCTCTGCAATGTCTGTCTTGTTTAGACCTCAAGAGCATCACACTTGAGCACTGGTTTGTCACAGCTCATTCTGCTGAAGTTCTGTGGCATGCCAGCCCCAGAAAAAAGGCACACACCTTTTACAAGAAAAAGAAAATATGTTCAGGTTCCAGGAATGTGTGTAAAGTGTTGTGCATATGACAACATAGAGTAACCTCCTTTTATTTGTGAACAGAAATCTGGTAGAATTCCAGGAATTAAAACTGGGCCCAAGAATACAGTTCCAGTGGGACAGGCGATGTTCTGAACAGGGTATACAAGAAAAAGGACAAAGACTGCTGCACTGCAAGAAAAGGCCAAAGCAGTACTTTAGAACTAGCTACAAACTTCTGTGACCAAGTGCAGCAAATAATTCAAGACTGAATTATTCTAAACAGACTCTGTTCTTTTCTTTCAACCTACACTTGACATCCCCCTCCCGTTTCCTTGTTCCAACAGCTCTCCACAGAGCTACTTTGTTCTTTTGCAGGGCAGCATTTTGGACAAGTATTTCTGAAATGGCACAGAAGTGATCTTCAGGTGTGAAATTGTAGTTTAATATTTTCATATCCTCCTCTCCTTCCTTCCTTCCTACTCATACACTGCATTTTGTTGGCATTACACTGGTACTCCTCACAAGCTGCTTTTCAGCCTGGACTCTGTAGGCAATTAAGCCACTGCACTGTTCAGATGTATACAGGCCAAACTAGACAAAAATGAAAATGAAACAAGTACAAGAAAAGCAATGAATGCCACTAGCTATGCACCCCAAAATTTAATTGCACAATGGCTTGTTAAAATATTCCACACCTCTTCTGGAAGAGTCAGATCTAATACATCACCACCTGCTTCAGATATGCAGGAAGCCAACAAAGCTGCAAGGGATGAGGTGCAATTACTCAACAGCTTCATGAACTTCTTTAGAAACTATACAGAGATAAATTATACTATGCAAAATACCACATATCTCATTATGGGTTCTATTTTTCTCACGATGTTATTCGAAGTTTTAAATACAATTAAAGAAAAAAAATGATATCTATCTTGGAATAAGTAGGGATTTGATGCCTAGGCCTTTTGTGTCACCCAGCTGAATATGCAGCATAAATTACAAACAAGAGAGGGTTGGCTGCACCTGCTGACATCCATTGCTCTTCTCCTCAAACCAAGGAAATCCCTACAGGAGAAAAAGTTTGTTCTTCATTAAGAACGTCTTCATTAAAAACTAGATGAGTCAGGAGCTACTGGAGCATTTGTAGCCATTCGTGCCCAGTTAATGCAGTATCTAACCCACATTAGCACCCTTCTAATTAGTTCAGCTTCGTAGCTCATCTGCAAAGTTTTGTTCCTCAGGTTCCCCCAGAATCCAATTAGGGCTGTCACCACTCTGCTAACCGCCGCTAATCACCCGCTAACAAGGCAGCTTAGTCGGGCAGGTGCTGGGATCTCTGCTGTGGATGCTGCAGGACTCACTCCGGTTTCCAAGCTGAGCTCAGAGCTGGGCTGCCCCGCAGCCACCTCAGGAGCCTCCCGAGGGACAAACGCTTTCCTGAGCCTGCCGAGGTTCTGTTACTACAGCTGATTCCTAAACGGTCGTTACACAGCATAATGATGCGTGCCACGCCAAAATCTAATGTATGCTCAAATACTTCATTTGATCTTTCTAAACAAAGTATAAATAGTAGCTGTGGGATCCAATGAGTGTGTATGGCCCGACAGAGCAGCCTCAGAGTAGTAGAAATGTTATTGTAGCACGACCAAGAATTATCACAGCAATAAATCATTACATTGAAAACAGCACTAGTTGTTACCTTCTAAAAAGTAGCTTAAAATTCTTTGTGTATGGATGAAGCTGTGACTGTGGAGTGCTGTTCTGGGGAGGAGAGAAGGCAACAGCAGAACGCACCCTGTGTGCAGCATCTCCAGCTGCTCTTCACACCTCCATGGCAGCAGGAAAGCAGGGAGGCAGCAGAAGCAGAGACAGCAGGGCACAGGGCCTGCCACCCTTGGGGAGAGGGCTGGTTGTTTAGCAATTAGCTGTCACACCCCGAGGAAGCCAAGTGGAGATACCATTGTTCATGTGACATGCACTGACAAGCTGCAGGATGGAGCTGCTGACACAGTATCCAGGACAAGTGGACAAATTCCAGTTTTCATTATGTTGGGTCCAAGGGCTTGACCAGACCCTAAACCTCTGTATTAGGAGACAGGTCTCAGAAGACACTGGAGTGCATTTCCCCTGTTTTCAAGACAGATGCACATATCCAGAATAAAAGCATCTGACTGATGTGAGAATACAATCATTTTATTAATACTATTGTTTGCAAGAATTATTCTAAAGTAGTTGCAAGTTCCAGTTTTAAAGCACAGGGCACAGAATTCAGTGCCCAGTGAGACCCACAATGTATATTTTTTAAGTCCTATGGTAAATGTACATGGGACTGAGAACCAGGCATCAACCTCGTTCACAAAGCTTATTATCCAAGAAGTTTGGATCAAGATTCAATAATGGAGTATGTGAGTGTAGGGAGGATTAGAGACGGCTCTGAGGAACACTCTGAAGGGTGGGAGCAGCAAATGGTAAAGAGGCAGACAATAGAGGAATGTGGAATAGTGTGGGAAAAGAGGCAGAGAAAAGGTGAAAATATAATTGGGGAAAACATGCAAAGGGTAAGCAAGGTAGATTAAATGAGATAAAGACAAATTATATCAGGACTTTGGAAGATGCACAGACTGCTGGGATCGGGTGCAGTAAAATTCAGGGGTGGTGCAGAATTGCTTCTAGAGGAAAAACTAATAATGTTTGGAGTTGTGGGAATGGAAGATTTCTCATTAGATCTCTACAAAACAATTACCAAGGAAGGTGACAGCCAGGAGAAGAATAAAGAAAAGGCAGAATTTAACTGTATTATAGAATGAAAACTGTAAGGCTCAGGTAAAAATTGATAGGAAAAAAACCCAGGGCAATAGGTGGAAAGTCTGGAAAGGAAAAGTGCAGCCACCTGTGGAAGTCAAGAAACAGGTAATTGAAAAATGCAGAGAATTCATGATGAGAAGGCCAATTTTGAAAACAGAGCTGTGTGGCCACATATTTATTTCTTTTCATTGCTTTTTTCTTTCTTTTGTCTTGGTTTTAAAGTAGCCTGAGTGTTCTGCAAGTGCCAGAGAATAAGCGTGAAATGACTGATTCATTTTTGTAGTATTTATCAGATTGTTTTCCTATTATCTAAACAATTATCTTCTTGCATTAAAATACATCATCAATACTTAACTGACTATGTATCACATCTCCTCTGGGTATTTTCCCAGGCAGAGGCTGTGCCATCTCTGCACAGCACACAATGTCAATAAAGGCTTTATCTAGGCACAGACTCCCTCTCCCTTCTGCTTCATTCCTGAGAGTGGGAATTCTCATGCTGTACTCTGCAAATACACACAGTTTGGTACAAAATTGATACTTCAGCCTTTTCAGAATTCTCTTTAGGATACACAAGTCTAGTGTCTCTGCAGATACATTATTAAATGATTGATCCTTCAAGAGCATTTCTCTGTACTTTGAAATATTTTAATGATACAAAAATAAATTGAGTTTGGAACTTTCCATCCTTTTTTTCTCTTTTTGCTCTGAGGGGAACATGCAACTTTTTTTTTTTTTTTTTCCTCTCAAAAGAGAGGGGAAAAAAAGCAATCACACTTGAACCATTAGTGTTCTCACTGAAATTGCAAAGCATCATACTAAATGTACCAGCATCCCTTTGACAGACATATAAGAGCACCTACTCACTAGTGTAATGGAAAAAGTTAGTGATTATATATACTGAAGTGATTGAGCCAACAACGACTCTAATGGAGGGAAAAAACCTTGATTAATAACAAGTGCCACTAAAAGTACAGATTGTTTTATGAGGAATGAATCACAAAGAAAGGAGCAATACAGTCTGTCCTTGTCCATTGGCTGAGAATTGGTAAGAGAAAGCATAAAAAGATAAATGCCTAAAGATCAGTAACATAGAAAGATTTAAAAATTGAATGTCACCCTCAACTCCTTCCATTCCCAGAGTGCAGCTGAATCAAAGTAAGCAGCAGCACATGGCTGTGTGTTCTGTTTTCATGGGTTGTACTGAACACACATGAAACTCAGGAGGATGCAGGATGATTTACCACAGAGCACTGCTTTTGTCCATGCAGTTATATATCATATATACTGTGTGTTGCCATACCCCTAAACACTGAAATGTACACACGATACCTTTGGACACCATCAATCCAGTTAACACACAGGGCTGGAAAACCTTTTCATCTCAAAGAAGGCAAAGTTTTGGGACAGGGATACAAGGCCTGTTTGAGGCTGATGCCAGATATCTGCATGCAGGCAACCTTCAGCAGCAAAGAGAACAAACCAATGTCTAAATGAACCATTTACCGTGATTCCTTGATCATCATTCCACTTTAATTTAGACAAACATCTTAATTTTTCTCAAAGAGAAAAGGCATTGGCTTTAAAAACAATGGTGCACCACAGACACCTCTCAGCACTACTGGAAATCTTGTGATCCTGCTAAAGTGCTGTGCCAGGTGAAGCTCTAGCACTGCCAGATGGGAAATCCCATACAACTGATAAACTCTCTACAGCCATCAGCAGAAGACTGATAGGAGTCCAGCTGTTAATCAGCTTGCTTGTTATTTATAGTGAATATCAAACAGAACCCAAGAAATATCTTCATTCCAAAAAAACCAAAAAGGCCCAAAGGAAACCTTTAGCTATTTTCCCTCTTGTTTCTGTTTCTCACCTCAAAAAGAATTTTGAGGTGAGATCTGAATCAGAAACAAACATGTCGGAGAAAATATACTTTTATTAAATATGTATATCAGCTTGGTATAAATATATTTTAGAAGTCACCAGATCTGATTCCAACCTTATTTTGCCATTAAATGTTTGTCAGACACTCTATAGCCAGATTTACAACTACCCACATGAGACTGAAACAGCACAAACCCTAAGTCACCACATTCTGGGAAAGCAAGGGATAAATGTGTCTCCTCTCTCACCCAGCTCCGAGGAGAACCAGAACCTGCAGCCACCACCAGCAGCACCCACAGTTAGCATTGCTTTGGTCCTTTAATAGAGGCTCTGAAGAGTGGCTTTAGATACAGCAGAAAGCTCATCAGTGCCCAGCAGTCAAACTGACAATGCTGAACATCAGAACACAAACAAATCCATACGTTCTTGTGCCAATTCACCAACATGAACACTGCTGGGATTTAGCTCTTGGTCCATCTCCCATTTGTGTGTGAACGCTATTTTGTGCATTCACTGCACCTCTCACTTCAAAATACATTCACAACACACGTTTCCCAACTGGTTGCTCTGAGAAGTTATGGACTGGCTGAGCTGTACACACATCGTAGACTGTGATAGCCACCAGTAACTCCAGCATCACCAGCACCAGACTATAATGGACCATCACCTATGCTGCTACAGCATGCAGTTCTGGATCTGGACTTAACCAACCCATTCCATTGCTAGTATTTTATCCATTTTTCTCTTGTTAGAGAGCTTAAATACAATCATCACAGCCCGAATGTCTTATCTGGGGGAGATTTGTTTCTAATCTTCTCGGGGGAGCAAACAGCTCTGCTTCCTTAGGAACTACAATCCCAGCCTCTTTAGCAATAACACTAACCAGATATTGGCTTTTTTTTTTTTACTGAAAATATCAAGATTTGTTGCTCTACACTAAAGCATTTCAGACACAGTGTCAAGAGTACTGCAGCTTGAGTAACCTACTTGGTGAAAACAAGAAAAAAATCTGCATGCAGATAAATAAATAATTAGGACCACCCTGCTAGTAGTTACTGTTAGAAAAACACCATTTGCAAACCAATACCTATTCTTGTAGGGAAAATGTGAATTTATACATTAATAAAAGGAACAGCTGAAATTAATGACAGAATATTAAAGAATTTGGTAAACAGGCTGCAAATGGTACATTTCTGATGTGACAGGGCTTTGACTCTGCAGAGTGCTTGAATGTTCTGGCTCTGAATCAGCAGAACACTTAAGTAAGCATCTTAATAGGATAATTATACCAGTAAGTATAAAAGTAATTCCATTGATTTTAGTGGTGTGACTCAAATCTAAGTGCACACAGCCTTGAAGTATTTTTCTGCATAGTGACCTTTAGTGTCCATCTAAACAGGAATGTATGCTTAATTCTACCTTTGTAGTTCTTTCTGACCTCAAACCAAAGCTTTATATTCCACAGATATATCCATATATTATTCTGAAAACAAGGTAATAGGTTCCTTTCACTGTTGTTTAAAACTGAGCCTCTTGCTGCTGCAAGAAAAGAGACCAGTGGGCTCAACAGAATAGAAATAGGAATTGGGCAAAATCCATACTAATGCTGTATTATTAATAAATTACCTGCTGTGAACTTTCCATGAATTATGAAAGCAAATAAATGCTATTTTAAAGTGTTATAGATACTAGATAATTTATAAACATGGGATCATTGAGTTATAATTCAATCTTTTCCATCTGTATTTCCATTTCCAAACAGCTTTTAAATTGTCCATGCAGTACTATTGGTATAGCTGTGCATATATGAACCTGAATGCTCCTGCTCCAAGGCAGGGTTGTCAAGCCCACTGGAGACCTGATGCACCACACAAGGACAGTTGCTTATCCAGGATCTGCTCTTCACTGTGAAGTGGTTCTTTGCACCACAGCTTCTAACAGGACAGACACACTTTATGAGTTATTCTCATCCCTCACTCCTGGAGAGTGAAAGGGTTAATTGTGTTTTAAAGAGATGGGGAGAGGAAAAGGCAGGGACAATGTGAAGGTCTGTGTCAAGTATTCTACAGACTGTCACAGCCAGAGAAGTCAGCTCTCTTCTAGAAGGTCACTTCTGCTCTCCAACAATTGATGGCTCCCAGATGTTCTGTCATCAGAGTTCTGGGACACAATTCCAAGTGCTCTGAGTGAAAAATGATGGTAGGCATGGCCTGCCTAAGGCTAAGCTGGGATGGCACAGCACTGAGCAAGGGCACAGCTGAGTGTCCAGCCTGTGACAGCCACGTCCTGCTGCTCTGGTAGGGGGCAGGGGGCCATGTCTGAAACCCCCCAGGCCTGCTCCTGCAGCCAGTCTGGACATTGCAGAGACCCCCTGGACCGGTGCTGAGCAGGAACTGCACGTTCCATACATCCCACTGATGGAAACCATGAGCTGGGTGACTGCAGGGGGTCTGTGTCTGTGCAGAAACAATTTTCCTGACCCTGGGAATGCCAGATAAATTTCTCCAATGGATTTCTGAGACTCAGGGAGAGCAATCTCCTGACAAAGCTAGATTTCTGGCCCTAAACTTCTGGACACTACCAGGAACAAGCCACCCTGCTAAACCAGTTTTGATATAGCCAGTATTACTATCTTGCTATGGTTTTTACATTGAAAATAAAAATCTCAAATGAAAGAGCAGAAAACACAGGGACAAGCTCCCTGTCCATTAGAATGATCTATTTTTATTCCAGTAAATGAAATTTCTCTCTTCTGCCTGCTGTGTTTCAGATACAAATCAAAATAAAGCTGAAGTAAATAAATTAAGAGCTTACACATGCTGTTTTGATTTGTTTTCATTTAGGTTTTTTTTCCATACTTGACACCTTTTCATATTTTTATTTTTCAGCTGAATTTAAGGTGTACCACAAAGGATGGTGCCATCAAGGCAGTGTGATGTTAGCACTGTCACCTGCTGAAGCCCTGACCTGCAGCACCTATTGTTTTAGCTACTGAGCTAGGGAAAAAAAAATTAAATAATTTTTTT